>SNQN01001177.1:88824-103949 GCA_008642245.1 Bassia scoparia | reverse complement strand
TCTATTTATAGAACATACGATGCTAGGTTTAAGAAAGATGACCTAATATTTGGGCCTCATGAATATAAAACCTCTAAAAGCCCAAATTAAATGAATAAGACTTTGGCCCATAATTAAAATAGACACATATTTGATAATGGGCCTAGATTAATTATTTTACCATTTAATTATTTCACGGACCATGATTGACATCTTTTATCGGGGAAATATAAGTGACGTGGCACAATATAAAATTTACGTGCCTACAATGTTATCTATGTAAGATTTTTTTTTTAATAAAAACTAAATATTTGTAAAGAACTATTTGAAACGAATCAAATAAGAAATCTCGTATGATTATGTTTTTATAAAAATAAATACGGTTAAAGTTACGAAAGTGAATGGTTTCATTTTAGCAAATGTAACAACTAAAACGGTTCGAAAATTCAACAATTGACTGCCAAAATCACAAGTAACCTTTGCCATAGGTTACAGCGAAGCGAATGACATCGTGTAAACATGCCAAAAGCCTATGCGTGAAGGTGAGAAATGGGTTGATCGAGTTTAGAGATGTCACAGATAGTTATATCGAGCAGGCCGGAATCAGAGACGGAGATCACGTACGAGTACTCCTTGTCTTTGTTTACTCATTCCAACGAGTGGTGAACACACTGTGGCATGATTTACTCGTTGGGACGAAGACGTTTTAGAGGGCGATAATGAAGTTGCAATCTTGTTTGATCATTAAGTCACAAATTGAACTTGTACTCTTGTAGCTTAGCTTGATATAAGCTAACGTGTTTCATGAAACTTGCGTTTTTTGGATTGTTGTGGTTGTTGAAATTTGGAATTTTTGGCGCTAAGGTTGTCAATCTGTTGTGCAATGTGCGTTAAGGTATGAATCAATGAATGAACTATTTTTTCAATTGCAAGAATCCACTTTTCTAAGTTACGAGYGTGTRAGCTGTAWTGATATGCATTCAATTGGAGTCTTGCAGATAATCGAACTAATTTATATCCAATCTATAGTTATGTAAGCATTTTAGTGGATCCTCACTCCTAACAATTGAGATAAGTTTGGATTCTACTTAATGTGTAGCTAGCATCAAATTATGTTAGGTGTGTCTCGAATTCTCAGTTGTTGTTGTTACTCATTTGATGCTTTCGTGAATTTTGGGTCGATAGATTATTTCAATTTTCTTCGGCAAATTTAGTATATCTTAAGACCTTTATATTTTGGCATATCTTTAAGATGCTTGGGGTCAAGCTAATTGGTTTTGGAAATACATCTTTTAGGTTGATTTAGGATAGAAAATAATATCTCATATTATTTTAGTCTCCTTATCTTTGATATTATATAATCCTATAAATATGTTTTTTGGCCTCAAGATTTAAATACAGTTTTTCAGTTTGTTTTTGGTGAGCAATTTAGAGAGCCTTCTTTTTATGAGTGGGAGTACTATAATTCTTCTGTTTGTGTTTCATCCACGTTAATTAGTGAATTCGTTCTCTTCCTCCGCCACATATTATTTGTTTAATTTGTTTTCACTTTATTCAAATTTTAATTATTCCCATATTGATTTTATTAACGTTGTTATATTTGCAATTGACATCATCATTTTGTGAGAGGGTTATTTCTTCTAATTTTCCCTAACAAGTTATCAACTTTCAATACTCCTTCCGGTTTCATTTGTTGCTCCTTTTTTCCGAATTAGCGGCGTTCCTTTATATTGTTCTCTATTTCCATAATAGGTAAAATAATTATAATCCATATTGTTTTTTTATTTGAAAAAAATGGTATAAATTTATTACTTTGTACACTTTTCCATTCTATTTATTTATAATAAAAAAAAATTACAGTTATTGTATTCCCTTCGATTTTTAATGTATTGTGCATTTATTATTTGGGAGAGAAACTAGGATTAATATATTATAATGTGAGTGAGGTAAAAAAGTATGAGAAAGTGTGTGTAAAAGGAAGAAAGTATTGAGAAGTGAAGTAAGTAAATAAATGTGTGATTAAAAAGTAGAAGAGAGTGTTCCAAAATGAAATGAAGCACAATACATTGAACATTAAAAATCGTCCAAATGAGAAAATTGCACTGAACATTAAAAATCGAGGGAGTATTTTCATATGCTAAAATTAAATTTTCATTCATTAATATCTCTTGTCAGTTCTTACATTAATTATTTTGTCCATCGTTTTTTTTTCCTTTTTCCTATTTTATTGTTTTGAATAATGTGACAATTTATTATAAATGTTAGAATCTATTCAAGATTATTTTTCTTAATTTTCTCTCCGATTCCATATGGGAAACTCAAATGTTAATGGAGTGACCTATTAAACCTGACATAACAATATGGGTGTGTGGAGGAATTTCTATTTTAATTCGAGAAAAAGCACGACTCAAGGGAAATACTAACAGAATTGCACATTTTTACACCTTTATTAGGCTTGTGGTCGAGCTTTGCCCATCTCAATGTGGAGATGACGAAACAAGCAAGAGCAAATAAGTTCGGTTCTATGATTAATTGATTATGATATGATTTGACTGATTATTTTAATCATACCATTTGCTTCTCATTGTGGGAGCTTTATAATAATAAGCATTAACCATTATAATTTAATGGTGTCACCACCTCACAAATAAGATTATCAAATGATTCTTGAGGGATAGATTATGAGGAAATTCAAATAGAGTAACTAATATGAATTACTCCATTCGTTACGTTTTACTTGAAACAATTGACGTTATTTATTAGAGGTAAAATATTCAATTGTTTCAAGTAAAGCGTAACGGAGGGAGTACAATATTTATTATGAGACACAATGTTATTTACTGAGTACAACTTTAAGTACTCCCTCGCTTACTCCAAGCTTCTCCCCTTTGTATTTTCTCATTCAATTATAGGCCAAGAGAATTTCGAAAATAACCACTAATGTATACTAATAAAATAGTCAAATCAAGTGGTGTGGTGTTTACTTCTTATTAATGAGTAAGGAGAACATTTTTAGCCTTGGAATTGTCGTTTCAGTGACCCTCTAAATTTTTGTCTAGAATTTCTTCCACTCCATAAGGGTCATGGACTCATGGTGCATGGCCACTCGACAAGTTTCAGCCACAAACGACGTGTGTTATGTCTTCCATGTACGTGTCGACGGTTAAAAATAAATTTAGAGGAAAAAACTTTTTAAAACCTCATCATATCTCATAGTTTTGGTCCCAAATTTTGCGTAGCATCAATATATAGTTGTGAAAACCAACCACATGCTTTTCGACTCTTTCAAAATATAACGGTCCAAACACCTCATTTTCGTTATGTATAATCAGCGTTTATTTTTGGACTCTAGAAATGTTATTTCAGTGGTCGTTTGAGTTTTGCCTATAATTTCTCCTAGACCTTAAGGATCATGGCGGATGACCCCTCACGAAATTTTAGCCCAAAATGACGAGTGTTCCTCCCACACGCGTTTCAAGGGTTGCAAGTTTATGGAAAAAAATAAACTTTTGAAACCTTATCATATCTCATAGTTTTGGCCCCAAATTTATCATACTATCATTATATTGTTGTGGGATCCAACCACAAATTTTTTGGCTCTTTGAATAATAATTGGCCCGGAGACCCTATTTTCATGATGTATAATCCACGTTTTTATTCCCTAGAAATCTCAGTTCGGCGATCGTCTAAGTTTTGTTCGATATTTCTCCCACAGCTTAAAAATCATAGGGGATGACCCCTCGTCAAGTTTCACCCCCCAAATGACGAATATTGTGCCACCCACACACATTTCGATGGTTGGAAGTTTAGAGGAACCAATCCAGACTATTCGTCTCTTTCAACTATACTTGGTATATAGACCTCATTTTTTGTAATATATAATCCATGTTTTTTCCCCTTGATCGTTGTTTTGGTAACCGTTTAAGTTTTTCTCATAATTTGTCTTACACCTTAAGGGTTATGAATAATGGAAACTTGCCAAGTTTTAGTGTCAAATGGTGAGTACTGTGCCTCAAATGAGCGATTCGAGAGTTGCAAGTTTAGTGAAAAAGTTTTTTGATCGAAACCTAACCATATCTCATACTTTTGCCCCAAAATTTAACGTGACATCATTATATAATTGTGATATCCAACCACAGATTTTTTTCGGCTTTTAAACAATCATCGGACTGAAAATATCACTTTTGTGATGTATAATCCATGTTTTTGTCCCCTGGATTTATCGTTTGACAACCGTATGAGTTTTGCCCAGTATTTCTCCCACACTTTAAGGGTCAAGAGGGATGGCCGCTCGCCAAGTTTCAACCCAAACAACGAGTATTGTGCCTCCCACGAGCGATTCAACGACTCTAAGTTTGATAGTTTGCTAGCTTAAAAGTCACATGTAATGCCGTTGTTTTGGCCTTATATTTTTCTGTGGCTTCATTATATGGTTGTGGGAAATAACCACACAATTTTCGGCAGTTTCGAAACAAATTTTGAAAAAAACTCATTTTCGTGAGCTATAATCCACGTTTTTGGCCCCTAGAATTGTCGTTTTGGCGACTGTTTCAATTTTTTCCCAAAATTTCTCATACACCCTTTTAAGGGTCATGGGTGATGACCCGTCTCCAAGTTTCAGCCTCAAACGGTGATTATTGTGCCTCCCATGAGCGATTCGACGACTCAAAGTTTGATCCTTTGAAGCCTCAAAGGTCAACTCTAATGCCTTAGTTTTGGCGTCATATTTTGCGTGGCTTCATTATATGGTTGTGGGAACCAAACACACAATTTTTGGCAGTTTGGAAAAAATTGTTCGGAAAAATCATAATTGTTTGCTACAATCCACGTTTTAGCCCCTAGAATCGTCGTTTCGGCGATTGTGTCATTTTTTACCAAAATTTCTCACTCACCTTAAGTGTCATGGGTGATGATCCTTTGCCAAGTTTCAGCCTCAAAGACGAGTATTGTGCCTCCTATGAGTGATTATTTGACGATTTGATGTTTGATCATTTTAGATTTTAGAAGTCACCTTTGTTGCCTTAATTTTGGCCTCATATTTTGCATATCTTTACTATATGGTTGTCGGGACACCCCACACAAGTTTCGGCAGTTTGTTAAAAATTGTCCGAAAAGCACATTTTTCGTGAGCTATAAATCCACATTTTTACCCTCTAGAATCGTCGTTTTAGCGATCGTATCAGTTTTGCCTACAATTTCTCACACATACACTTTGAGGGTCATGGGTGACAGTCTCTCGCCAAGTTTCAGCCCGAAAACGGTGAGTATTGTGCCTCCCAAGAGTGATTCAATGACTTGAAGTCTGATCGTTTTGGGCCTTAAAAGTCCCCAGTAATGCCGTAGTTTTGGCCTCATAATTTGTGTGGCTTCATTATATGGTTGTGGGAAGTAACCGAACAAGTTTCGGCAGTTAAAAAAAAGTCCAAAAAATGCATTTTTGTGAGCTATAATCCTTCTTTTTAGCCCCTATAATCATCGTTTCGACGACCAACTTCGTTTTTCCCAAAATTTCTCACACACCTTAAGTGTCATGGGTGATGGTCTCTCGTAATGTTCCAGTCTCAAAAGATGAGTATTTTGCGTCCCATGAGCGATTCGACGACTCTAAGTTTGTTCGTTTGCGGCCTTAAAAGTCAACTCTAATGTCCTATTTTTGCCTCATATTTAGCGTGGCTTCATCATATGGTTATGGGAAACAACCATACAAGTTTCGATAGTTTTGAAAAAATTGTATGAAAAACTCTTTTTTGTGAGGTAATCCACGTTTTTAACCCCTATAATCGTCATTTCAGCGATTGTCTTAGTTTTACCCAAAACTTCTCAAACACCTTAAGAGTCATTGGTAACTGCCCATCTCCAAGTTTCATCCTCAAACAGCGAGAATTGTCCCACCCGCGAGTGATTCGACAACTCAAAGTTTGATTTGCGGCCTTAAAAGTCAAGTATAATACCTTAGTTTTTGGCTTCATATATTGCGTTGTTTCATTAATTGTCTGGAAAATTCATTTTCGTGTCGTTTTTAAGCCCTAGTATCGTCGTTTCGGGGATCGCCTTATTTTTGCCCAAAATTTTTCACACATTTTAATGGTCGTGAGAGATGGCCCCTCACCTAATTTCAGACTCAAATGACATTTATTGTGCTTCCCACAAGCGAATCAATGACTCGAAGTTTGATCGTTTGTGACCTTAAAAGTCATCTCTAATGTCTTAGTTTTGACCTCATATTTTGCATGGATTCATTATATGGTTGCGGGAACTAACCGCACAAGTTTCACTAGTTTTAAAAATATTGTCTGGAAAACTCATTTCCGTGAGCTCTAATCCACGTTTTTATCCCCTACATTCGTTGTCTCGGAGATCGTCTTTGTTTTCCCCAAAATTTCTCACACTCATGGGAGATAACCCTTTGCCAAGTTTAAGCCCCAAACGATGATTATTGTGCCTCCCACAAGCGATTCAACAACTCCGAGTTTGATCGTTTGCGACCTTAAAAGTCATTTCTAATGCCCTATTTCTGCCTTGATATTTAGTGTGGATTCATTATATAGTTATGAGAACTAACCACACAAATTTTGACAGTTCCAAAAAAAATTGTTCGGAAAAATCATCATCGTTAGCTATAATCCACAATTTTAGCTCCTAGAATCATCTTTTCGTGGACCTCATTTTTTCCCTATATATCTCACATGAGTGTCATCGGTGATGGCCCCTCATCAAGTTTCAGCCTCAAACGGTGAGTATTGTGCCTCCCACGAGTGATTCGTCTACTTGAAGTTTGATCGTTTGTGCCCTTAAAAGTCAACTTTGATGCCCTAATTTTTGCCACATATTTTGCATGGCTTCATTATATGATTGTGAGGACCAACTATACAAGTTTCGGCAGTTTCAAAAAAAAAATGTCCAGAAAACTCAATGCGTGAGGTATAATCCACGTTTTTAGCCCCTAGAATTGTCATTTCAGCGATTGTGCTATTTTTCCCAAAATTTCCAACACACCTTAAGGGGCTTGAGTGATGGCCCCTCACCAAATTTTAGCCTCAAACAACGATCGATTCGACAACTCGAAGTTTGATTGTTTGCGGTCTTAAAAGTCAAAAGTAACTCCCTACTTTTGGCCCTATAATGTGCGTACCATGGCTTCATTATATTGTGGTGGGAACCACTCACACAAGTTTTCGTTGTTTCAAAAAAAAATGTCTGGAAAACTCATTTTCGTGAGCTAATCCACGTTTTTAGCCCCTAGAATCATCGTTTCGGTGATTGTCTCGGTTTTTACCAAAATTTGTCATACACTTTAAGGGTCATGAGTGATGGCCTTTCGCCAAGTTTAAACGACGAGTATTGTGTCTCCCATGAGAGATTCAACGACTCGGAGTTTGTTCGTTTTTGCCCTAAAAGTCACCTCTTYTGCCCTAATTTTCGTTTCATATTTTGTGTAGCTTCATTATATGGCTGTGGGGACCAACCTCACAAGTTTAGACATTTTCGAAATAATTGTCTAGAAAAAGCAGTTTCGTGAGCTATAATCCATGTTTTGTGCCCCTAGAATCGTCGTTTTGTCGACCGTTTGAGTTTTGCCCATAATTTATCCCACACATTAGCTAGTAAGGGTTATGGAGGATGGTCTCTTGCAAGTTTCAGCTTCAAAAGGAAAGTGTTTTGTCTCTAATCTCACACACATTTCTACGGTTGCAAATTTAGAGGAATGGTCTTTCGAAACCTAACCATATTTATTGTTTGGCCCAAAATTTAGCATGACATCATTATATAGTTGTGGGATTCAACCACATCTCCGATCTTTCAACAATAATCGATACGTAAACCTCATTTTCGTGATATATAATCAAAATTTTTGGCCCTTAGATTCGTCGTTTCGATGATCCTTTTACTTTTAAACATTATTTCTCTTACACGTTAAGGGTTAAGAGGGATGACCCCTCGCCAAGTTTCATCCCCAAATGGCGAGTGTTACGCCTCCTACACGCGTTTTCACTGTTGTAAGTTTAGAAGAAAAATCTTTCGAAACCTTATCACATCTCATAGTTTCGGCGTTATTTTTTTCGTGACATTATTACATAGTTGTGAGAACTAATCACAAATTTTTTCGAATCTTTCAACCATACTTGATTCAGAGATCTCATTTTCGTGATGTAATCCACGTTTTTAGTCCCAAAAAATGTTGTTTCGACAAGTGTTTGGGTTTTGTCTAGAGTTTTCCCACACCTTAAGGATCATGGGGAATGACCCCACGTCAAGTTTCATCCCGAACGACTAGTGTGTTGTGCCTCTTATGTATGTTTCGACGGTTGGAAGTTCGACTAGTGTGTTGTGCCTCTGAAAATTTAACTAACCCCAACTTTTGGGTGAAATTAGAGGTGATCAACATTAGCCCGGCCAGGGCAAAAAAAGTGAGGGCTTCGGGCAACTGAAAATATACATTTTTGTTTAAAAGCCCGGTTCGGCCTGCATAAAGCTTGTTCTTTTTGGGTAAGACTTTTTATATATAAGCCCGACCCGACCCGTCCACTTGATCACCTCTAGGTGAAATCATTATATAATTGTGGGAACCAACCACATAATTTTCGTCTTATTCATAAAAAATCGGTCTAGAGACCTCATTTTTGTGATGAATAATCCACGTTTTTGGCCCGTGGAATCGTCACTTTGGCATCTGTATGAGTTTTTCCTTAAATTTATCTCACACATAAAGGGTCATGGGGATGGCCCCTTTTGATGTTTCAGCCCGAATGGCTAATGTTGTGTCTCCCACGCGCATTTTGGTGGCTGGTAGTTTAGAGGGAAAATCCTTCAAAACCTCATCATATCTAATATTTTTGGCCCCAAATTTTACATGTCATCATTATATAGTTGTGTGAACCAATCACAAATTTTCAAATCTTTCAATTAAAATCGGTCCGTAGACCTCAATTTCGTGATGTATAAACCACGTTTTTGCTTGTGGAATCTTAGTTGCGGCGACTGTCTGAGTTTTTCCCAAAATTTCTTCCACTGTTTACGGTTCACTAGGGATGACCCTTTTCCAAGTTGTAATCCCAAACGACGAGTGGTTTGCTTCCCACGCGTGTTTTAATGACTAAAAGTTTAGAGGAAAAAGCATTCGAAACCTCATCATATTTTATTGTTTGCGCCCCAAATTATGTGTGTCATCATTATATAGTTGTGGGAACCAATTACAGATTTTTCAACTCTTTGGACAAAAATCGGTTCGTAGGCCTCATTTTCGTAGTGTAATCTACGTTTTCGGCATTTTGAATTGTTGTTTTGGCAATTGTCTGAGTTTAGCCCAAAATTTCTCCCACGCCTTAAGGGTTATAGGGAATGACCCTTCGCCATGTTTCATCCGAAAACGATGAGTATTGTATTTCTCTCACGTGCATTTCGACAATTGGAAGTTTAGATGAAAAGTTTTTCGAAAACTCGTCATATCTTATAGTTTTTGCCCTAATTTTTGTGTGTGGCATCATTGTATAGTTTTTGGAGACCTAATTTTCGTGATGTCTTTCTAAAAAAAGGTGTTAAGAAAATAAAATTAAACAATATGTAATTATAAAGTATAAAAACATATTCTTTAAATCTATCAATACCAAAAGAATTATGGAAACAAATTTAACAATAGTTTTTTAGGAGGATTATATTAAATATTGTTAGATTTTAAAAATATACTCCATTCGTTCCTAAATGTTCTACCCATTTAAGTTTTTCATGTATGTCAATGCACGTTTTATTTTGATCATATCTTTGATTATTATACATTACCAAAATTTATACGGAGTAAAAAATATATATATTCTTTTAGTACTCATTGAAAAGAATTAAACAAGACCCCATATAACTATATTTTGACTTGTATGTTAAAAGAAATTTAGAAAATTCTCTCATGTTGTGAATCGTGTCAAGATTTCAAATGTATATAACATTTAGGAACGGAGGGAATACGAAGGTAATGATAATAAGAAATATACATATATAAAAACTTAACATATGCACCAGTCATACATTAAAAAAACCGATGTTACAATATAATATACGAAGTATATAGTATTACAACTTGCAACATTAAAAATAAAACTAGCCAATATAAACTTTCTTAAATTTTACATTAGTGGGCAATACAAGTCCAGAACACAAGTCTTTGTCCACTGTCTTTATGCAAGATGAAAGATGGAGGGTCAATTTTACTGTTAAACAACAAACAAAGTATACTAACAAGTAACAACACTCACAAGTAGCCCATTACATAAGTTACAACTTACCCTTTGGTATATAAAAAAACAAAAAATAAATAATTTTTTTAAATAATTCAATTCTTTGAGTCCCTTCTAAGAGCAAACTATAGGTAGGGGATATAAAGGTGCTTTTATCCACCTTACAAATTGTGTTCCACAACATGCTACCTTCCAAACATGTCCACTTTCCAAATACCATGACCATAAAAATAATTCATTAAAAAATAAAAGTAAAGTTTCTTTTTTATAAGAAATTAAATTATCACTTGTATACTATAAAATAAAAGGCATGTTCCATAWAATTTTATCACAACCTAAATCTCCCTAACCCACTCATCATATACAAGTAACAAATTTCAACCCCACCTTAACCAAATAACACACACATACACATTAACACATACCATGTCTTCCTCGGCCTGCATAACAAGCGGCAGTTCCAAGTTCAAACCCGAACCRGGTCTKCGGTTCCCAAAACCGACGGATTCCGGTGGTGGCCGAGGTCATGTGACAATCGTCGATAGCAAATCGTGTAGGCAGTTGTACCTAAGAACTGCCTACACGTTTACGCGAAAAGAAGARAAGGAGAATGARAAGATGGAGAAGGCTAAGAAGTGTCTCGGCAAGGTTAAGGACAGAGTTGCTCTGGTTTATAAGAGAGATCAWTATTCAAACACAAGTTCAAAGGTTGTGAGATACAATAAGAGTAATAAGGGTTTAGTGATGTATAACAAGGTAAAGGAATACTCTTATGGTTCTATATTGTCTATGTTTCGTAGGATGCTTGCTTGTACTGCAAAAGTTGATGTTACTGAGCACTAATTAACCATCTTTTATCTTCTTACAATAGTGAATAAAAACATAAACATGTATACTAAAAAATAATACATCATACCTTTTACCTTAATAAAGTTTCATGTTTACGATTTACATGCAATACTAATTGCATGTCATGGACTGATATCATAAATTTTTAATTCACTTTGCTGTGATCTTCTTACTTTTGTTTTTATATTTTCTTCTCGTTCTTGTCTTGAAATTCCCATTATAATGAAGATTAGAATTTTTTTTTTTTTCACTTTAGCACAAATATTTTTTTTTATATGATGACTTGCTAACGTACACATCATCGTATATGACCATTTTAATTATCTTATTTAATTTGCCCGGGTGTTTATTAGGTTTTCTGCCTGTCTACCCGTGAGATTTATCAAAATTTTGGAGTACTAGAGTCAGTGTAAACAAATGTTGTTCATCCCACTTTTCCACCACTGTTACAAAACCCAAAATTTCGTAATTATTTTTATTTTGTTGAGAATGTCTTTCAATAATATAGTTTTTTTTTATGGAATCACGTTCTATATCTAAGAATGTTACATTTTCTTCTCAGATGTCCTTACATTAGACAGAATATATAATCAGTGTCATCACACTCATTCAATTAACCAATATTAAATTTTCAAAGTTTGTACATGCATGCCGAATAAAAGAATACACTACATTATGACTGACTTTGGGGGACTTACCTGCAGATCAGTCATCGAACAACCACTCAAACTAGCACATAAAATAATGGAATTTAATTGTTTTGTACTTTTCTATATTAATCAAGCATTGTATGCTGATGTTTTAACTTCATATGATACTATATTCCAAATGTCAAGTGAAGAAAATTCAGTTAATCATATGTAATCGGAAGAAACTGTTACGCCCTTAAGATAGTCAAATTCTCGTCATCTAATCAACGTGACACAAACAATATTTCCAAAGTCCGTACTATGCAACAAATTACAACCAAGAAACGAACTTTTTTTTAATTTAATATTTTAATAGGAGATGTACGTGCAATGATTACAAATGTACAAGATCATACTCTATATATCTAAGAGATTTGAAGAGTATATGGGTAGATGGAGAAACCCTAACAAATGTTGTTAGAAAGGTTCAACCCACGGGTTAATTAAGTCCTGATCGATAGTCGAGAGGTAGTCCAACTGCACTAAAGCCTCATCCTCCGTCCCAAGGAATGGAAATTGGCTTGGGAAAAAGTTTGACACTAAGCTAATTTGACTTAGTGAAATGATTTGAGAGATGCATGTAGGGTCTTGGCTCAGTATGAATATACTGTATATGAATCATAAAAGCCTGAGCAAAGGATGCTGCTAGAGAGTAGAGATGTCAAGAAGTTGCTACAAGGATGACAATTGGCTTGTGGCAGCCAAACACATTCAAAGCCACATTGTTTATTGATGCTGTCAATCGTCGATATCGATGCTGCTTCTTTATTTTATGACGTAGGCTCTTCCTACCATTGTGAAAGAAAGAAATGATAGGGTGTCAAATACGGGTTTGGGCAGCATTCGCAACTATTTTAAATTCGTTTAATTTCTCTTGGAGACAAGGTTAAAGTTTTGTTGTTTTTTTTTTTTAACAAAAGGTTAAAGTTTTGAAAGGGTAAATTTTAGCCTTCAAAATTGGTATTTTAGGGACTGTTTTGGGAGTCTTCATGTTTTCGACCTTGGTTTTTTAAATGAACCTAGTTTAGGGCAACAACAAACTTTTGCATTTGAATTTGCCCCAATAAACAAGTATTCGGTATACAATTTTAAATGATTAATTGGTTGATGCGATGAAAGTATGACCTGACAACATTTTTACCTTATTAATTTTAATTTAAATAATGTATAAATAAAAATTATATGGTCAAATGAGATTTATCATTAGTGTAAAAGTCAGATTAAAGTGATTAATAAGAGAAATAGCAGAAATAGGTTTGGTGTTGTCAATTTTTGGAAATTTTTTTTGTTAAAAACCTTTTAATTTCCATTAAAGCCCTTTGTTCGTGATCACTATGATATATTCTAGCATGGCAATAATAAAAGATAAGAAGAGACCAAAACCTTTTGCAATTTTAACATTTGACACAAGTATTATTCATTGACCAATGTGCCSAATATATTATACTATATCCTTATTGATGGAAAACAGACTATTAGAGCAATGAAAAACCGATGTGATTGGGACATAATATAAGTCGAGCTAGCCATGAATTAGAAAAAGGCAATTCAAGTATATACTTCGTATATTTTTTTTGTGACTAATATGTGATTGTTGTATTTCATCCACTTGAAATTAGAAGAAGAATAATACAGTACGTATTATGTATGTTGGTGCTACGTTAGAGTTCCACTGCTTAAGCATTAAGCTTAAGCCCCACTATTATCAAGAAAAGCCAAAAGGTTGGTCCTTTAATAGTGCTAATTGCTCAACGTAAAGTCGGTGATGCAAAATATAGATTCTAGATTAATAGCATGCGCTTTATCTACCATCGCATTCTCTAATTTCCACTCATATTCGATATTAGATCAACACCGCTCTTATTATTATTAATTATTTTAAAAGTTTCCGTACACGCATATAATCTTTACAACAATCATGGTTTTAAAGATTAACCATGCAGCATCTCTCTAAATGTAAATAAATATACTTCTTCGTTCTTTATATACTTATACAATATTTTCTAAATATTACGTAGTACTCGTATAGTATTAGATGCAAAAAAAAGAGTTTAAAAATTTCTAAATTAAACTCTCATAATTCAACTACAATATATTATCTTTCATTAGTAACTGACCATTAACACCGAAAATTATTTCAACCGCTGATTTTATCTCATTTTTTTATTATTTGTGGTCACTTTTAATAGTACATTGGAATATATAGATTTCAATAATTGTAATTATCATGCATACTCGTGATTTCATTATTCATTCAAGGTTGTGATAGAAAAACTTCTGTTATTACCTCATATTTATGAAATTAGCCATATTTTATAAGTTATGCACATAATGAACATACTCACATAGCTACATCTATAGTTTTAACTTTTCATTGTGTTTATATTAAATATTTGTTAAGAAAATAAATAAAGATCTTCAAATTCAAAATTTTCTGGTCACAAAAAAGAAGCTAATTTTAATTTACTTAATGTATAGAAATTACAGCCACAAGAAGCTGGTAGCAAATTTAAGGCAAAATTAGGCAATGTGTTGTGTCGAATTGTGCATCTTCTAGTTCTCACACGACAATGCTAATAACAAACTTAAAGATAGAGGTAATTATCTGAGTGCAGACCTTGATTTTGTTGCACATTGCATGTCAACTTAATTTGCGTCATCCATTCGTTCACAATAACTTACTTCATTTTCATTGTTCAATTGCACACGTCGTTCTTAATGAACCTTCTTTTAATATATATCAAAACCATTATTGTCTTTTGAGCAGTGCTATTCAACCCCACCTTTGAACCGATTAATTACATGGCTCGGAGGTTCGAATCCTCAATATTGTTAAATATATCCTGTTCTTGTGACTCCTTCGACAAAAAAAATAAATAAATAAATAAAACTTTTGGTGCAGTATAAATTTTAATGTTGTATCTAAGTTTTGGCCATTGTAAAAATGCTTTAATAAAAGTTTATGTACTATGACAAACAAAGATTCAATAATACCATGCACTTATTTTCATTTTTTTTTACTCAAATGAACACATACTCTTATTACAATTTCATGTCTGGCATGATTTTTGCATACTCTTGGGTTTTTTCTTATTCAACTTATTTTTACTTGATTTTCAGAAAAAAAATAAGTTCAAATCCAGAAAAATTAAATCAAATAAATTCAAATCAAGAAAAATAAGAATAAAAAATAAGATGAACAGAATAGAGCCCTTTATTATACAAAACCGGGTTCATCGCAAAAAAAAAAAACAAATAAGCAAAACTCTAGACATAAATTAAAACAGATAACATGACGTGATTACGACTAATCAACACATAAAAAGTCAAAAACAATTGTTTTTGGAAAGGAAACAATCGTGTTCCCTACTGTCTCTCCACT
>SNQN01001177.1:46268-88799 GCA_008642245.1 Bassia scoparia | reverse complement strand
TCGTATATTTTTGTGACTAAACTACAAGATGTTTCATCGTTTTTGAAGGATGGACAACTCCCATAAGAATTTGATGTGAACTACAATGAACAACATCCCTCCCAACTAAGAGATTTTTTTTCTATTCCCAAGATTACTCGATCTCGAAAACCCGGATTAGGGAACTGAGACCCCTTAACCACTACTACACTTTGCCAACTTATAGTTGTTGGCAATCTCACGACGGTATATACAAGTATCAAATGTATGGCTTAAAAGCTGAGGGTGACTATATGTGATTGTTGTATTCTACATCTGTTCCACTTGAAATGTAGAAAGTAGATATGACAACCTTACGTATTTCCTCATATCCACGTACGTTTGATGTTTTCTCTCATGGGTTTGCTACGTTAGAGTTCCACTCCTTTAAGCATTAAGCTGAAGCCCCACTTATCCAATCATCAAAGAGTCAAAGGGTCAGAGTCAACCCTAACTTAGAGAACTTCTCTTTAAATGATGTGTACATTAAGACTGATTGCTCAATGGCGTAAAGTGGTGATCCGATTGCCAAGCGAACAGATTACCTCTATAGTACGTACATAGCATGCGCTTTATCTTACCATTCCTCATATCCTTGAAGGCCCTAATTTCTCCACCTCATATTCGATATTAGCGATCATACCACCCTTGCGTTCTGGACACATTTATTATAACTATTATAAAGGGTTTCCCCCTGATTCAGCAAAGTCTCTCAAATTCTGTTATCTTGACTAAGAAAGCAATTCTGATTAAAGTAAGTTGCTTCTTTAATAGATAGGACCGAAAACCATGAGCATTCTCTCTCAAATGTTGAAATAATATACTTCTTCTTCTTTATATACTTATACATATTTCTTAAATACGTAATACTCAGAATTGTATTAGATGCAATAAAAAAGAGTTTAAAAATTTCTAAATAAAACTCTATATCTCACTTACAATAATATCTTTCATTAGTAACTGACCAGTTAACACGAATTATTCAACTCGCTTCTCTTCTCTTTTTTTATTATTTCGTGTATCACTTTTAAATAGACGATTGACGATATATAGATTTCAATAATGTATATATTATCATTCATACTCGAATGGTAAATTTCCTTCTAAAGTTCCATTCACAGATGAGTTGCAAAGGTGTTGTGACTCTCAGTAAAACAGCTTCTAGTAATTATTACCTCATAATCTCATATTGTGGGCGTAAATTAGCCATATAATTTAATGACCAGTGAGGTCAAGTTTCCCATTAAACACCCAATTACCTCACCATCTAGTCGACCAGCTACTTGAATGGAGTACTGCCTGTACTTATCAAATAAATCTTCCTCATCATCCGGGTTGTATTGAGAGAGGATTATACCAGTAAAATATTTTTATCAAGAACAGCAAATCATTAATAAAAGAGAATAGTCAAATTCAACAAAAAGTTCCGATCACATACTGAGAAAAGGAAACGAAAGTATGCTGAAGTTTCATTATACTATTGATCGTCATGAATACTCTAGGATAACGAAAATTGAAGATCCAGCCACAGAAGACTCGTGGGTGTAGCAAGGATCATTACGTCGCGCCAAAGGCTTCTCAGAAGATCAAAATGTCCTCAGGAGCGATACCAAAACAGTCCTGAAGGGGTTGTTAATTTCATTAAACCCAACCAACGCTTGTCTACTCCATTTACGTATAGATATATAATATTTTCCGATGATTGAAAGCACTGGAACCTCCTGAGAGGACACCCTCCAACAAATAAGGCCCATTCACCCTCACTGATGGTGTGATTAACCGTTTCAATATAGGCGAATTTGGTGATTATCCCAATAATACATGACATTTGGTAGAACATATGAATCTTTCTCTAGGCGATCAACTGTTTGCCCTTTAAGGACTGCTCACAAAGCTTCCTGAGACTAAGTACCGCTCAATCGCAATATAGATTGTATCTTCAAATGCTATCAGTGACTCAACCATTCGTTGCTATAAATTCAGGAGACAAAGCCTCTCGGGGTAGTCTCGGGCTGATATATGCCTCAACAATTTGCTGCTGGCATAAACCAATCAGAAATTAAAAAAAACAAAACAAAACAAAAAAAAAAAAACAAAACAAAAAAAAAAAAAAGGGTGATCTCAAAAAAAAAAAAAAAAACAAAAAAAGAAAACAAAATAAAATGCGATCGACATAGCTTCCATGTTAAAATAATCGGAACGTTCTAAAACTTCAATTCAGCATCTGGCTGGGCTTGGCCAGCCCTTTGGCTGCACGGAACTAGGCGTCTGTGGTGCCTGCAATCTTATACATCAAAAAGGTGTCATATACCGAAATTACTCAGTTTCAGCTACATCCGATCCGTTTAACAGCGCGACATACCAGCTACATTCAGTATCTGATTCTGGTCAAAATTTACACTAAAGGTTAAACTCATCGTATTGCAATTCTTGTCTGCCCGACATTGAATCATCCAACTGCTAAATGCACAGCAAGATACGCATGGGACAGTCCACAATTGCAAGTCCAAAACAACGACAACAAAATGAACAGAGACTGTTGGTCCGGGAAATTGTAGACAAATCTTCTCTAGTTCTCACACTTGACGAGAGTCTGCCTTAAATAACAAAACCGTTTTAAGTAGAAGTATCTATCTTGCCAAAGTGCGACCTTGATTTTGATCTCATGCATGGCGCTCAACTTAATTTGCTCGAGTTCAGTCATCTTTCACAATTAAAAATGACTTACAATTTCTCTGCTCGTCCTTCTATTTGCACACGTATTAGAATGTGCCAACCTTCTTTTACATATCTATTATCGCTACAAAACCATTCATTTTAGTCATTATGGTTTCAGCGAAAATTGCTATACTGAAGGAGAAACAAGGGCTTATTCCTCGAGCAGTGCTTTACATATAGGCCCCACCTTTAAAACTCCGAATTGGCTGTTGACTTTAACACCGGGAGCAATTTCGTCTGCCTCACATCTACCTCAAAAGAGAATGACAAGTTTGCGGGCTAGGACTTGCTCAAAGTTTTTACTCTCCACACAAAAAGAGAAATAAGGGAGCAAGCACTGTGACAGAAAATTCACCGCTGCTTCTATACCATTTTCTGCAATAGTCAAGAACGAGCTAATCAGTGGCTATTGTAAATATTTGTTACTGTTCTGTTGATGCAACCACCCATACTCGTATTACTCTAATATATATCCTAATGTTATTTCTGTGAGCATTGCTTATATCTTATTACATAACAAAGATCAATATCTCAAATTGCTACTTTTGTTGCGAAAACCATTGAAAATTGACATGTACGAAACAATTTTCCAATAGAGAAAGACAGCCATCTTTAATAATAATTAATATAATGCTAATTAGTAATATTAGCATATAGAAATGTGAACAGCTATACCTATGATGCACGATAAAAAAAAACACTGTGGACAACCACTATTTCCTTTTATTTTTACTTCAATAACATACTTCTTATTACAATTTTCCTATGTCCGCTATGATTTTTAGCCCATTACTACTTTGGAGCTTTTTTCCGTGCGTTGTATAAGACAAAAAATATGTATCCGGACTTTCCGAGGTTTTCACTTCTTACTTATACTTCAGTAGACAACATCTCTCAAAAGTTCAGATAAAAATCGAATAACGTTAAAATAATTAATGATTCAAAAGGTTCAGAGTCAAAAAATAAGATAAAAAATGAATTTCCTGTCAGGTAAAACCACACACAACCTAACCATATCCCTTTATTAAACAAATACTCGGCGATTCCACAAAAAAAAAAAGGATTTTCCTCACGTCCCTGAGCTTCGCTTAATTCCCTACTGTATTGTATTCCACATGGGCACCAATCAGGGTTACCCGCCAAATTTCTAGGGAAACGACCTCAGTACCCCTTTACTCTTTGGCATCGACAACCATCAGTGAAAGAGAAGGAAGCCTTTAAAACTTAGTTCAGCTGAAAAGATGAGTCCGCGTGCAGTCTTATTAGTGTGAGCCCTTCAACTGAAAACCATCACGTCTAAAGAACTGAAGATCTTTAGTCATCTCGCAGTCGTTAGATGAACCTATACTTGTATCCCGTCCCAAAAATCAGTACGCAGCTTAAATCCAGCGTCACCCCTTCATCATTAACCAAACCTTTTGAAATCACCATGTACCCCTCATCCCGTCCATGCTACCTCTCGTTCTACCTTCATCCTCACTTTCGGCACCGTCAATATGTGGTATATATATTATATTGATTCACATGCATTGTGCAGCTTTCAAGGTAAATTTTGAGGGGTCCTAACCCAGAAATATGTCATCAAGTCAAAAGTCGAATCTATCTAGCGAAAAGTTTCTCGTGAGGTTGAGATTGCAGGTCAACTTCAACATATGAGTTTGCTTTTGTGTCATGTCTCAGTCACACAGTCGAATTTATAGGCTGAACCAAGTACCTCTCAGTATGTTATGCCAACCATAAGGTTCAAGGGGTATTTTTCGTTAACTTCAAAATTCCACACACAAACCACCATCTAAGTGGTCCCAATTTTATCAAACCCCTACAATTCAAAAACCATTACCACAACTGTGCTACGCTCAAAGCCTTACATTCATGCCTTAGGAACCATTGAAAAGTGAGGTAAATGAACGACGGTTGTGTGGAGGGTGTCTGCAGGCTTCACGAGGGTGAAATTAATTTTTCTCTCAGGCCTCTTCTCGAGGATCTGCTTTCGAATATTGTAAATGATTATAATCTGTTAAGTTCAATCTTAAAGGACTTATGGCCTTTTGGCGAAAATTATACTTTTCGTTCTTCTTCTCCTCCCTTGACTACCTAAGCTAATTCTGATCGCTTCTCGGAAAAAAAGTCTATGAAACACTAGCAAGAAGAAAAAAGAAAGAAAAAGAAACCGATGTACTTAACTGTTGGTAGTAAAAGTGAGTGCAGCAATGGTCAAGTCTACATTAAGGCTACTGCTGTTATATGTGGTGGTTAATGTATACTAAGCAAAACAAGAAACCGTATTGGAGCAATCAAGAAACCCCCATCATTTCGATTAGTGACTCCGGAAGAAGAATTTCAACATTTCTAGTCATATGATGAACACCACAAATGATAAAGATAGTCTCAGGGCCTACTGAGAGAATAAGAAAGGTTTACAGGTTATAATCCGGGGACTCTCAAGCGAATACCTAGAGAGTTTGATGATTGAAGTAATGAGGCAGTTTCCATGCGCTATTTAGGAGTCTAACAGGGAAAGAACATGGCACAGGGATATTGGGACTGCTCATCTAGGAATATTGCTGGAACTATTTACCATCCATTAGTTTTGCAGGTGGCAAGAATCCTGTCAAGGCAGAAACTAATATAGGATGATAACCTGATATAGCCACTCAAAGATTGAAGAGAGGAGTCATATAGCAAGTAGAGTGGCAAAGAGGGTTTCATTAAACAGTGCTATAATTACCCATAATGGTAACGCATATTGCCAATGTGTCCCAGTCCATGAAAGCAATGTGATGGACAAGAGTGCCGATATGTGTGTTTGATTTCCGCGGACCTTCCAACCAAGCAACCCAAAGGTGATGATTTACCCTTTACCTACCACATTAGAATCTTTGGTGATAACACCGCCATGAAAATTCCGTCCTGTTGATCCTTCATGGTATATGCAGGTGGATTAATCAGTTAAGAAGGTGAGGCTGGAAAAAGGACAGGAGGAAGGGACAACCTTCTATCACCCATGGGGAAAATTATTTGCTATACTCTCAATTTATCTCTGTGCGCATTCGAGCCTTGAAAAAAATGCCGGAAGCCACCTATCACGCCCCGCAACTACCCTTCTGCATGACATGATCAAAAGGAAGTTGGTTTTATCTTATAGTTAATTGTTTGATGACATGGATTTAGTGATAGGCAAAGGGAACGTTTTGATAGTGGTATCACTAATTGCGTCTTAAGAAGTATCTTTGAGAAGGCTTCGCACTAAACAAGGATGAGACTCAATCCACAAAATGGCGATTTGCATTACTTCTGGAAATCCTTCTGGGTATTGTCCATTAGCTAGCCGGAGGACCATGCGAAAATGAACCCTTCAAAAAATCAAGGCTCACATATTAATGTCCCTCTTAACCATTCCTTCAGACGAAGAGTATCCGATATGATTTTTGGGTTGACGTCTTCGAATTTAACACAGCAGGTTCATCTCCCAATCTACTCGACTATGGTGTGTGAACCCATCTTCGCTAAGCTTCTAAGAAGGGTTTTATATATTGAACTAAAAGGACTTGGGTTATCGTATGAATTCAAACAGCTTTTGACAAGGTCTGAAAAAGGAGTACCTCATTCCACCCTTCTATTCGTCTTTAACCTTACTAGTTCGCTTGGTTCTTACCACTACGCTCTTTTTTCTACTACTGTTTCATCCTCAAACATTGTCTTATTATTGATAATTGTGGATTATTTGAAAATGAGGTAGCGGCTGGAGCAGATGCTTTGCTCAAACGAAGGCCAAACGGCGGACAGTAAATCAGATAGAAGTGAGCCATAATGAATAGCTTTAGAAAATATTTTATTCTTTACAAATATGTAGCAAGAAAAGTAATGTCTCCTGAGAAGGGCATGCTGACGAGACGAGCGGGTAGGATATGGCACACACCAGAGAAAGATTATCAAGTTCACGTGTAATTATAAAAAACATATTAGCATATATAGAGAACTTTTTGCCTTTTTTGGGTTCGGATGCAGATGGAATCTGCGCGTTTGGATTGTTGTCGTGAAGATGAGGATGCAGAGTTTTGGTATACTCAATAAGAAATTTCTGCTGTTCATTTAATCTGCGTTCTTACCCTATCAACAACTGGGTTTAAAAGAATATGGTCAGCTATATGTATCTGCTAAAGCTGATCCATTTGTTTTGAAGTTATCTCCTGGAATAAAGAAAACCTTGCCTATGATAGTTGGCGGATGCGTTGTTATGAAATACTTAGCGAGCTTAATTAGGTGGGAAATAGACTAACTGGTGTATAACTAATATTTAACGTTTTATGGGTCATAAGCAATATGAGCATATGTTCTTAAGGTGAAATGGCCAACTGAGTTCTAGAAAGACACAGCCATATACAATCAAGATGTTGAAAAATAAAGACTTCGGGGGATACCTGAGGTGAATTTAGAGCATATACTGCGGCTATTGTCTCATCTGAGGAGAAAATAACGCCATTAGAAATACTACAAAAAAAAGAAAAATAATAAGACTATAACCATCAAAAGACAAAGAACATGCCCAGACATATTTCAAATAGGTGGGAAAAACAGATAGCAAACAATGACCTGATTAGCACTTAATTTTAAACCACAAGTAAAAAAGTCAAACAAACAATTTGTGTTTCTTCTGTGGAAAGATTTTCTAGACCAAATATCGCCCGAGCTGAGAAACTCGCAGTGAGCCAGGGAAAGACTATGGGTTGAATTTCCCCGTCTTCTACGGTGGGAGATCTGCATAATTGACTGAAGCGGGGCTTGTTGTATACTTTTGATGAATCTGTTCAAACCAAAAAGGGATGCGGCGTGGGACATACGTTCTGTGTTTGCACTTGTTATCGCCAGAAGGAAAGGAGCATCACGTAAGCTCGGTGAAATTTCGTTTATCTTTCTTTTTTTTTAAACTAAGACTCTCAATGTCACCCAAACAACGCACAGCAGGGAATATGAAGGCCCTGCATAATTGGAGTTAGATATCAGCCATGGACTGCACTCGGGCAGTTTGGAGAAGTTGAGGGGTATACTGTGTGGGCGATCTTCCCTACTCTCTTCCTATTCCGCTTTGGTTGTCATTCTACTCCATCCACATGACTTGGATCCACCTATGAATTTGAAGTCGGCTGCTGGAATCTTCGGGAAATGGAAAGTCAAAGTGAGAGTCCTATGGCCACTTAAGCCCCTCTACTTATCATTAATACCACAATGTACTTAATTTTTTTTATAATCAAAATTATGCGCATGTCATCTTAGTAGAGACAGAATTGCTCGAAACATTTCACAAGACCAACAGAAATGATTAAGACCGTTACATATATGCACAAGTTTAATGTAGTGCAACCTAAAAATAACGGTGATCCCTTTATCACAATTCACCAAACATATTCAATTTCATTAGGGATATCTTTATGTTAAAAGTGTCTTACATTTTCGATATTTACATGCAATTTTCAACTGCCATCTACTTTTTGGACCATTGTTCTAACCAGCCCCGAATGACGATTTGCATCTTTTTCTTCTTCTCACAAACATTTGCAATGATCCAAAGAAGAAAAAGGTGGCGAATTTGTAACGGATTCGGAATTACAACGTATTACATTTGCTCTGATTACAGGTAACTTAAATGTAAACGTACCATCATGTTTCCACAAATCTTGCAGGACGCTTTTTGGATTATTGCTTGATAATTAGAAGCGATTTTTCGTGACCCATGTTTGATGAATGCATGATGATTATAAAGATTTCTCACACACAATTTCAAGCTTCGAGTTGATATATGTAAATTTTATTATTTTTTTATACCCAAAGTAAGGTTTTCCAAATAATCTTTATCGTCTCTAACTCTAGTCATTGAGTAGTTATTGCGACAAAAAATTAATATCAAATTTATGATGCAAAGCCGAAAGGCGGTGCAATTAATAAGCCCCCCATCTCAGGCTGTGTCATAATCACACATAAAAGCGTATTCAGCCACTCATAAATATTTTAGGGGAAATTGACAGAAAAACTGGTTCTTTAAAAGAACCCATAATTCGTTCCTCAAGTGAAGGAAATATGAGGCCTTAGATACTTTACACATCTTATCTATTGTGTAAGGGTTATTATCTTCTCATACCAAAAACAACAAGTTCTCTAATTAACACAAATGAGTGTTTATAGGCGAATGATATCGATCTACTCATATGTAGCACAAATATGCAACCAACTGTTCGTCCCCAAGCCTCGAAAGGAAAGCACCCAAACAATGCACTTATGCTGTACCTTGCATGAAATTTATGCTTCATCTTTATTTTCCTTAGTATTCCCTGTTTTCATAGCTACAGGTTTAACAAGATTTAAATGAAGAACAACAGCAAGTTAGGGAAGCTCGCAGACTAAAGATGTCAGCAGGCCATTGCGTATTAGAACTTCAGTTAAGGAGGACTCACCGCGTGGCCTGAGGCCAACCACTCAGGTACGTTACGACATTAGAACTCGCAATAGCAAATTTAACACCATTTGCTGTGTGCAATTTGCAATGAAATGTACTCCTTGGACTCGTCACCACGAACCAAGGATCGTTTGATAAGCTGAAGCCGAAGTCATAGAGATGAAACGGCCCGTCCTCAACAAGCGATCCATAATCACTCGGACCTTAGATCAACAAAATAAAAAAAAAAACAAATGAATATAAAAAAAAAAAAAAATAATAAAATCAAAGAATGGCATCATCAAAACAATGTGAAACTACGAACGTATATATATAAAGAAATAAGATGGGGAATTTAGCAACACAAAAAAGGGACGCTATCAACCGGGTCGAACTACAAAGACTATGCAAAAAATAGAAAAAAAAAAAACAAATAAAAAAACTAAAATTCTGCTCATAGAAAGAAGTTAAAAAGCGAAAAAAAAAGAAAATCATGTAAGAATAACGTGCAATGGACGAGGGTGATTGCGAAAAAACACGCATATGAGTGGAAAAAAATGATATGCGTAAAGGAAAAATTATCACCCTTGGTATATTAACTTGGAACAAAAAAAAGAAAAAAATAAAATGTACCATGGGAAAAAGAAAAAAAAATGTCACCGACTAATGTCAAGAAGTGTGACAAGAAAAACCGATACCCAAAAAAAAGAAATGCCAAAATCACGCATGCAGCATAAAAAATAAACAAAAATAAAAAAAAAATAAAATACAAGACATACCTATCTCCGGTACCAACAATAGCTAACTAATAAACCTTCACTAATATTAAATAAACAATAAAAACACAAAACATTTACCAAAAAATACTTTATCCCATTGGCCAAAAATATTTCCAAACAGTGGGAGAATTGACCATAATATGGAAAGGAAAAAAAAAATACCACCCAAATCCAAGGACAAAGGTGGCATGAATATCAATCTTTAGTTCCGCCATCGAACCATATTCCACAAAAGAGGAGTTGGAGGGCAATTCTCCTAAAAATGCAAACCCTTTCAAAGACTTAACATGTGCAAAGTTTCATGAGACAAAGAAATAATGATTTGTCGCTTTGGAATACCTAAAAAAAAAAAAAAAAAAAAAAAAGAAAAAAAAAAAAAATAGGTGCCACATAGAAAATCACTTAGGGCGACAAAAATGGAAACTCACTTCCAGGGAAGAAGTGTCAGTGCGAGATTTAATCGCAACCCAAGACTATACAAAATCAAAATCATACGTTCACTCCCAACATAAGAATCGGGCCCAGCCAAACGCAGAACGCGGTGAACGCCGAATAGATTCCAAATGACACCAACTTGTTAAGCAAGCTGCTTGCTTTAGGCATCTATGTTAAAGGAGCCGACAACACAAAAATTGTAAAAAGCCCAGTATCCGAAATTCATTGCCAAGTGTTTAAAGCTTTCGGGTAATTAACTCCCTTTCCAATGAGCAATGATCCATGTTGTAATGAAGTTAATGAACCTACCTGTCGTAATTTCTAAAAACCTTTTTTTTATTAGGTATACCAATTCAACTCAAAAAAAGAATGTTTTCATAATTGCCTCTTCAAGCTCCATTTTGCTATCTATTGCCCAGTGGCTGAACACGCAGATACGATACTTAGTTCATATCCACTATCGGACCCTCACACGAGATACATTTAGAAAACATCCCCCCCATTACTCATTACTTCGGTTTTGGTTTATACAGAAGCATTAATTTAAAAGTTAAAAAAGCATTCAACAAGAGGCAGTGTCATTGTCACTTAATCACAAGCTTGAATTGGAGCCTACTTAATCAAAATGTTCGGTTTCTATTTCATTCTCCGCATCTGCTAGCGACAAAGCACGAGAAACGCAAGGTACCCCCTTCTCCAAAGCCACCCGCGAAGACGCGGCCGAAATACAGATTAAGAAGTCTCGTGCGTTAAGGATCAAGCATCTGAATCATCTTGACAACAGTGCAACTTTTGGGTTCCACAAAACCATTGGTTCCAAAGCGTGTTGGAACCGGCATCGGAGGAAGAAAGATTGGGGGACACGCGCAGCCAACACACCGCCCACTTGAAAAACAAATGCAGTGCAAATCTATCTAAACAAAGGACACGAGAGCCATATGTCATCACAAGAAAGGTGTTTAGAGGCATCGTTATAAACATCAACAACAGTCGAAAGCAAGAAGTGAACATGTGTACTAAAGTGAACAGGGCTTGAAATTCACTAGAAGAATGGGGAGCGGGTAATAAAAGTGTATTTAGGGGAACCACTCAGACGTTGCGAGGCACGCTGCTCGACTGCAAGTATGGTTTCTCTGCGGCAATCCAAAAAAGGGGGGTACCAAACAGTTTCCACAAATACAGATTCTAAACAAGGAATCAACCATTCATAAAGATACTATGCATTAATCTAACACTGTGCGATGCAATCAAGTAGCCAAGGAACACCCACTGTTAAGAATGTGGAAACAACGCAAGAGAAAGGTTACTTGAAGAAAACAGTGTCAAGATCATCAAGGGCTGATAGTTTGCAACAAAAATGTCATTTCTCCGACTAGACAAGGAATACTAGTGCTAGGATGCTGAACTCGGCAACCGTACAAACCTGCGCGAAGATATCGTAGGATCAACGACTGCCCGGAAGGAAATAACTTTTATTAAGTGAAAAATTAATCAGCAGCAAGATAAGTCGTAAAATATGGAAATTCTCTTCTAAAGAATCTTCTTATACAGAATAGCAGCGGAGGGGAGGAATTCTCGAAAATTTTGGGATGAGTCAAAGTACAGAGTAAAATAATAATCAGCGATCAAAAAAATATATTGAAATAAATTTGTATATCTCGAGTAAAGTATGATTAATGTATGCATAAAAATCAATATTAGTCTGAACGTACAGACCGTGTCTGCACGAAGGCATTGTGCTAGTGTTGGGACTTGCTGTCATATTGTCATCTGATAGCGTCAACTTCTTATTGATATAAATTCTCATGCCAAAATGAACACATCCATAAAACCATTAACATTAGGTAGCTAGGCAGCCATCAACACTGTACTGCCGTTTAAAATACAATTTAGGCCTATTCTCGTGAGCTTGTGCAGCATCATTGAAATCGTGTCCTGCCAACCACAGCCCCACGTAACCATCCCTAGATTTCAAAGACCAATATTACTGATATTCATCAACAATGCTTCATTGTTTAGTAACTCACAAAGCCGGTACTTGAGAATGTAGTCTAAGAAACTTAATGACCGATGGTATTATATTTTTCAGTGACTCTATAACCAACAAAGGGAAATTTTTAACCCGTCAATTCTGCAAAAGAGAGCAAGCTTTATCATCCCAACAAACACTATTAACGCATAAAACACAAC
Organism: Bassia scoparia; assembly: GCA_008642245.1. Classification (NCBI taxonomy): domain Eukaryota; kingdom Viridiplantae; phylum Streptophyta; class Magnoliopsida; order Caryophyllales; family Amaranthaceae; genus Bassia; species Bassia scoparia. The sequence continues at coordinate 76,229 of SNQN01001177.1, read as the reverse complement.
ACCGAATTTGAGAACATACTCGACGTCACTATAAAAAGGAGAGAATATATCCATTCAGGATTTGGTCCCGTTCTGAACGAGCATTGTCACAACAGTACACAACAAGATTTCCCATTGCTCCTAACACCAAACAAAACATAATAAATCTTAGGCCAACACTTTGTTTCACTGATCTTTATCAGAGAAAAGTATTGTGCATTACCAAAACATAAACATAGACCAAAGTTCACTTGTGTAGTTCCGTAAGTTATTGTGAGCTGAGCACATGATCAGAGTATTCATTTTAACAACAATAACGATTATACTTCCTTTCCATTCGAAAACACACTAAAAATGCATTTACAAGTTTGAGAAAGCTTGAGCATCCGGTTATCTTACCCTTGAAATGCAGGCTCAGTACATGATAAGCTTTTCTATTCACAAAGAGCAAGGTGAATCAGCACAAGACATTAGTTGAACCCCAGCATCATTGCAAAGCAGCCCACAATCTTGTATATCTTATGCCTATGCAGGGCAGAAATTAATAGAGTTTGTCCCTCCAACATAAACAGGAGTCTATTCCAAAATGATTGGCGATAGCTTCTCTATGTTTTTTTATAATTCTCATCAATGTCAAAAAACGCGTTTTTAGTTGAGTTGCACAGTTATCGAAGTCTCTAATGCAGAAGCCATTTTCTGCGATTTAGTATAAATTATAATATTACAGTAATTACATCAAGGCGATCATCGCGATGCTAAAATTGCTGCGAAAACGGGGTGGAATATAAACTTTGTTTATGGCCATATAATCTGAAGAATTTTCAAACAAGTAAATACATAGCAGCGCAAGTACATATAGATCTTTTATTTGTGGCCATCTGTTTGATCATGCATAACTCGTTGTTGTTATGCAATCACAATTATGATTTTAATCTTGGGCACCAACTTTCCCTTCTGGTAGGCAGCTTGGTTTCTAGCCCGAATCCGTTTTCGTAGGCCACAACTTTTTATAAATCCCTTGTTGGTAGGCTACCTTCTCCGAATAGTAGTTTCTCTACAACGTGCTTTAACAGCAAAGTAGGATTTCGCTGTTAAATTAGTTGATTTCCACCGTTTAAGTATGTGTTATTTTAGACAACGTTACAATCTTGCTCTATAGCATGCGGCGTTCTACGTCAATTTTTGCAATCCCCGTGTCAACACTATAATCATAATGCAAGCCAATTCGCGCGAACAATAATCCTTCCAGCTTTGGGAACCTCGAGACATAAAGAACACCGACTAGTCTTACAAACATCTCGCAACGAACTTCAAACTGCAGTGATCTCTTATGTTCGAAGAATTCTCTTATAGCCTTGACCTTTAATTCATTCTCAATACACATATTATCCCAAGTCAGAGGACCTTCACATGCACCAACATAACTACACACAAAATATGATACAAGTCCGATTGGTTCAACAAAACGCGGTCTAGATCACCAACTTGATGCGCTCGAACAATCATCATAGCAAAGTCTAGATTCTACTGCAAAATTGAACTAAAAATTTCCGATAGGCTAATATCAGAGGCTATTAGTGGCAATAAACAAATCAATCGTATTATCTTTATAACACGCGTCAACAAGCAAAAGAAGGGTACAGATGTACAAACTCTATCCTTAAATTCGTTCCCTCAATACACATAACCCACGGTCAGACCCACCAGCCATGGAATTCAAAGCAACAACTGAACCGCCAGGAAGATCGCGAAGGTGTATGTTGACAAAAGATCTCATAGACACTACGTAATAGATAAGAAACACGAAAGCAGTATCGAGTGGTAACGCATCAATACGCGACCGATCAGAGTTGAACTTCAGTAAATTACACCTGCACAAGGCATGATTCAAAGTGAAGGAAGCTGAGACAAAATGCAGAATTGGCCGTCTTATATAAAAATACAATCCACCTCACAACTCTCCATGTCCCAAAGGCGCCACACGAGTCTTCACTTCTACTCAATGAGAGTGATTTTACAACATACTTAACGGTAGAGGACAATCACCCTTGATCGTAACTATACGCACTAGATCAAATTGGCTAAATCCTACTGTTGGCTACACGATTAAGGACCTGTACCATATCGAATTTAGTACCTGTGCCAACCACGATGGACTCTTTAATACAGATAAAGCAGGTACTGAGGAAACTTCTAACCATCAAAAAGCACCGCAAATGACTCTACGTAGAGTGTAGGATCAATGCCAGTCGTCCTCGTTCATTCCATGTTCTATACATGCATAAGGGCTATGTTCCACACTGTCCTACATGTGAAAGACTTACTACATTCACACCACCTGTATACACTAGGCTTCTCATAGTTGTCGCCCACTCGGCAATCCATTATTCCCAAAAAAAATTAAAAAGAATAATACGTTATTAGTCGTCTCCCAACTAGCTTCATTGATAAATTCCCAGAAACACCTGTTGACTAATCGCATTACTGAAACCCATTGATCTTTATGCGCAGTGGAGGGTACATAGGCATCTACTATTGTAGTTGTTTTATAAAAACTGTTATTTCCTCTCCATCTCAGGACAAAGGAACGAATTTACAAATACAAGAAAGATGAAGACAAATTTCCGTAATTTCAATTACACCTATTTCCTCCTCTCTGAAAAGAAATTAAGAATTGTATCACCAGTATATGATTACTGCCACTCGTATGTGTTCTCAAGATAAATCGAGTAGAATACCAGAGGTTAATCTATAACTAAACTTTAATTTAGAACTAAATCATTACATAAGATATTGTGGAAATGCTATACCTTGCAGTAAAGCAATCAATTTACGAAAACCCTAGATGGGCGAGAGTGGTTGTTTAGCTTTAATGTTACAAATTGTTTGCTTTGTCATTTTGGTTGATTTTTGATTTCTAGGTTAATATGTGTTGATTTTCGAGTTTTGAGACTCTTAAACTTAATAACATGCGTCCATCAAATTAATGGCATGCGTATTTAGGAATGTATTAAGCAATCCTTTCACTTTACCAAGTCTCGGCTAAGAACGCTCAAGAGTATTAATCGCTTCAAGACACAGCTAATTCTCCCGCGCAGTCTGCATCAATATTGAGTTAAAGAGTAGTTAAGAGCTATGATTTACACTTGCACATAACACAAGTCTAATGTTGAACGACTCCAAAACCTATCTTGCACTGATTGTTCTATATCTGGATCTCAGAGAAAAATTTATTTCTATTCTGTATGGGCGAATGCACAAAATAATTTAAATAACGACCCTTACGAATTTGATGGTGGGACGAGATATTTAGAAATGAAGTCATTCAAACAATGTAGCAAAAATATATATAAATCAATTTTGTTAAATATTACCAAAATGTGGCATCTTTTATCGACCAAACTTACTGCTCTCAGAATCCAAGTATTGACTATGGAGCGACTCACAGCTGACAATTCCTATGACACCCCAAAAATTTCATCTTTTGTGCAGACATTGTGCCGACTCACAAGAGACACAGAATTTGAATAGTTCTCTATGTTTCAAGTGTTAGGTAAATCTTCGGTTAGGACCGTACGTTTGTTGCGCTCTAGCTATCAAGAGCAACTTATAGTCGTCTTTGGAAAATCTACGGCCGTGTATCACTCTGCCTCTATTAAATTATACTCCTATCCTACATACGGATTTCTTTGTCAAAAGAGACAAGTTGCTATTAAAAAAAACTGCCGAGAGTCAGGGCGCAAGGAAGCGAGTCATCCATAAGTCCCCGCACACACTCAACTAGTAAATACATTAATTTCTTCAGGCTATAGCACCATGCGTGAACTATCAACTTTTCATTAGCGCGTTCTTGATACAAAGCAAAGAGAGATTCAGCTGATGAATAATGCGACAAGTCTTGTCTCCAATAAATTTTATTACTTGGGAGTTACGAAAACATCACTACTGTTTTGTTATGGCGACGCCAAGTAAAAAGGCCTCATCCTAAACTGATCAATTTTCACTCACTAGCTTATACCCCGACAGCTGAACATATCACACAGGCGACCAACTCACACGACATGCAAAAATCAAAGCTGTTTATATTGCTATCTACTCTCACAAATTCTGCCACTGTTCAGCAACTCTTTTAGACTTTATATGCCGATGTATCTGGTAATTAATATATTTCAATACTGGCTACCAGGATGGAGTGTCACGAGCACGAAGATCAACCTTGCGAGCCATGCCTAAATTAGACTCACTACGAGAGATACAAATTAAAAAGACAGTCGCGGATTATAAAAACGAGTGTTTGATAAAAATTAAAAGAGTCCAACATGAGAACCAAACGAAAGTCATAGATCTGTTGTTCTAAATTTTCTACATAGGTTCGACATTAATTGCTGTCGTCCACAAACACCATTAACAGCCTTCATAATCATTTGTTTAAATGATCTCTCGGCAAAATCTAATGAGCCAAAAAAAAACACTCCTTCTAGACATCTGTGAGCGACTAATCATTACGGAAAAATAAATGATGTGTAGGCGTATATATTCGCATGCAGTGATACGAGGAAAGCCAGATACAATACACCCTTCTTTTTTTTTCCCTTCTGCAAAGCAATCTAAGCCCCGTCCATTAAGTACAAGTAGAGTCAAGCATTTGACGCAACTGTTGCTTTCTGAACGTTTTTCTTAAAAACTATATATTTCTGCAGAAGATTCGTATTGTATGAAGCAAATAATCCCATAAGCATGGCCCCGCCAATAGCTTTCTTTATAACCGTATCCTCTAAAGGGCGTAGCCAAGGGCAAAAATAATAAGTTATATGATCCCAACCAGCGTTGAAGTCTACCCCAAATTGAAGGGCAAATTCACCAACATTCTGCATGAGATTCTAACTGAACCTACTTTTTCTCATCTCTGCTCACTGCTTCGCGATTTCTATTGTTTCTTCTGGATCGCTGTCTCCTGAGATCCAGAGATATGAATACGCTCCCGCCCAACTAGAACTTTGACTTATCGCCCCGACAGTTTTAAGACTAATGAACCTCGTAGAGCAACTAGCATAGACACAGAAGCTGCAGTTTTTCTCTACCAGTCTACGAAGGGGACTTTCATCGCGCAAAAGGTAAAAACTTGAAGCTATTGTGAAGGCACCTCATCTATCATCAGTCCCGTAGGAATTTTGCAGGCAACCAAAGAGATGACAGAGCTACCAGAAGCAACCAGGGTAACCCCATGGTGCCATCGACAAAAGTACTACCGTCCAGAAAGAGCTTAGTTAAGCAGAGAGTTTGAGTGAGTTCGGCTTGATAACAATTACTGCGCTAGCAACATCTGGTAAGCATTACAAGCGAGGAACGTACGAAACAGCATCGTGTAGCGAGTTGACTTGTCTATTCTTTTTGTTTTTTCTTCTTCCGAGGAGTGTATTGAGGTACAGCTAATCGCAGGATCAGCATCAAACTTGAAAGTTTGGGCCAGCAGGTGAATCGGTGAGGCTGTAAAAAATTCTCCCGGTACCTCTAGAATGCAGGTACTAACTGAGTCCCCAATCCGCATCAAGCTGCGTGGAAAAACAGCACTCCAACAGAACTCTGCCCGACTTCATACTGATGCATACACAAACAAGGTACTAAAACCCATCACAAGTAAGCATCAGTTGCACAGCAACAAAATACATGACAATTCATACATTATAGCTCTACAAAGTATGCAAACAATTCTATAAATAGATCTCCACACATAGCTACTGTCTCACCTACACTCCAAATCGCCGATACATAGAGAGCCTCAAGCTAACTCCTAGTCATACAACACCCGTCAGTCTAATTCTTAAGAAAAGAACTAAGTTTATGTAGCCCTAACCGGTGTCCTTCTATAGCATTGGCAAATCCTTCCAAATGTGGTTCACCTTCTCCACAAATACAGTAATCCATAGAGTAATGATCCTGATGACAAAAAGCCAGGCTACACACACCTACCGAGTAATAGCGTGGTCAAATTAAATATCCTATGCATGGAAGTATGACCAGCACAGAATGCAATTGCACTCCATTGTCTGGGAGGCTGTCTATCACTACTATGCCTAGCTCGAGGTGGAAGTTGAAATTTGCACCATGTCTGTTTTGCGCGTGGGACGGACCAAAGTCCTAGCCCAATGATGTCAATAACATCTAACACTATGACCCAACAGACTCAGAATAGAATAATATAGAGTATCTACAGGGAGATCAAGTTCCTTGTCCTGGGTATGGCCCAAATGAAAGCAGCAGTACATCAGAGCGAATTAACCAAATGTGAAAGTGGCGGTCAATTTCACCAATGAGAAGCATCTACCATACTAAGCATATGTGAAACACACAGAATTTTTCACAATATCAACATAGTACAAGCACAAAATATGTGTATTGTCGTTAGCGATCATTTACAGAAAGCAGTTTTGCTTCATTATCGAATCATCTAGCACAACAACACAAAGAAAAATCTTGTAGTATGAATGAGAGCTACTCTCAACCGTCAACACCTTGATCATCTTGGAGCTGTGCCCTCCCGAATGAGAGAATACAGGACCACATCAAACATTACATCTTTTCGACGTCTAGACAAATGGAGACCACTAATACCTCACCCCATACCAAGCATCTACAATCTGAGAGGGCAGGATAGAGAGAGATGAACATCTTTGCGAATCTACGATTTCGTGCTCCGAGCAGCTTAGAGCAGAAAAAGTCTCAAGCAGCGAGAAAATACATCTTTCGGAGTCTATGAACGATTTTCTCCCAGGCTACAGAATCTCAAGCAAATACTCTTCATGGGGTCTCACGATTTTTCCCGCGTAACAGCAGAGAGAGAGAGAAGAGGAAATCATCAAGGCAAGAGGAAAATACATCATTACCTGTTCAGGAAGGCTGTTCTACTGAGTTTTCTCTACAGCTGTGACTCTACTACTCTCCGTAGAGAACATGCAAGAGACAACTATTTATGTCACTAGACAAATTATTCTCATTTCTGCAAAGACCATAAGGTTCACAGTGGAGGCACCTTCATTTTGCTCTACTCCTGATTCCCTACAAGGCGAAAGAAAAGGAATCAGTCAGGTCCATCTGAAGCACAGACTCGTCCGAGCGTCTATAAGGTAATTCATTACACAATGAAAAAACCTGTCCAGCGTAAGAAGTTTCCCGCGCACTCTCGGTTTGGAAGTATAATTCAGCTTATGGAAATTTTCGCTCTCAACCCAGGAATATATGATTCTCCACTCTATGAATTTAAGTACCACATCATAAAGATGACACAAAATGTATTTTATATCAAACTCAACAGCCGTAAATGTCACATTAGCACATATCAATACCTATATTACGCACGATTGTTTCACAACTACCGGGAACTAACATCAGATTGAGAACTCTATCCCGAAATAGAATGCCTAAATTTACAAAGAAGTCTTATCAACAAAGTGAATTAGCAGAGGCAGAAAGGGTCAGCCTAACACACATCAGAACAATGAGCGCATACCTCTCTCCCGAGGAGAAAACATGCCTATGCTAAGGATTCCAAGCTACATTAATCGTAGTGCAAAGATTAAACACACCACTTACATTGAGACTTACCATATGATCGAGCGCCTACAGTCACCGTAAGATAGGAAGATACAACTAATCATCATACTGAGCTAATGAATTGTCTTCGCACTAGTGAAAATAAGTACTAGTAAGAGATTAGCGATTATAGAATGAATCTCTATACATGTAGTATAGAATTCTGCCATTCTTTTGTTCCAGATCTTACCGTAGCGTCGATTTAGCAGAATCCAGCATCGATTTACTCAAGCGGTGCAAATACAGCTCAGTTCCAAGCGGAGTACTGCCGCCATGGCCTTTATTCCTAATATGCAGCCGAGAGACTTCAAACAACACCGCGCCCGAAGTAACGACCTCATCACCCAAGTGATCGGCTCAACCACTACCAACCAGAGGTCATCTTTCAAACGAGCCGACACTTTCGCGGCGCATATCTTGCCTATGTCTAGGTTTCTCCCTGGAGAACAAGAGAGCCTCCAGTCTCTGCTTCAGATGAACATCTCAGGTCTTTAATACAAAACTGGAGACTCCTTTGCTATTAAACTTTCTCTCTCCTGCAGTTTAAACTTCTGCGAACTAATGTCTCAGTGACCCATAAAATTCCTATTTCAGGAACAAATAGCTTCTGCTTATTCTATTATCTCCCTGTATCACCATGGACTCTAATGCCTGCAGCTCTGCCAATCTCTCAATGCGGCGCATTCTTTACAGGAGATCCTATGTGGGGTGACAAAAAAAAATATCTTCAACATCCTCCGAAAAACGAAATGCCTCAATTTTTAGAAGAATCAATGAAAAAATTCTAAACACCACAGCTGCAAGCATAAGATAATGTCATCTAACTTCTTAACCACGAATCCAACAAAATAAGGTTGCTTCTCAAGGTGCGCGGAACAGCGTAACAAGATGGAGTAACACATCAAGGGTACTGATGAGCTGGATGCTGGCTGCCCATGTCATTCTTCATGACTTGGCCCTATGAATTGAAGTCGGCTGCTGGCCTACCAATTAAGCCTTTCATGTACTTAATTTTTTTTAGTAATCAAAATTATGCATGTCATTTTAAGAAAACAGCCCAATTAACGTACATATATGCTACTAAGTTAATGTAGTGCAACCTAAAAAAACGTGATCCCTTTATCACAATTCACAAACATATTCAATTCATTAGGTGATATCTTTGAATGTTAAAAGTGTCTTATATTTCTATACATCAATTTCATGACACTTTTTGCCATTGTCAATCATCTATTTGCATTCTTTTTCTTCTTCTCACAAACTTTTGCATGATCCAAGAAGAAAAAGGGTGGCMAATTTGTAAGATTTCGAATTACTATTACCATTTGCTCTCATTACAGGTAATTTAATGTAAACGTTAGTGTTTCCACAACTTTTATTTGAATGTAAAAGCGTATTTTTTGATCCATTTGATGAATACATGGTTAAATTTTAACACAACTTGTAGTTGTAGATGTAAATTTTAATTATTTTTTAAAATAAAGTGTTATTCACAAAAACCTTGTACTTTTTGAGTCATTTTTGTTGACAAAATTTTCATTTTATTGTGCCTTAAGGCAATCACATAAAAGCTTTCACACAATAAAATACAGAATCTTTTTAAAATAATTCATGCTAAACTCTTAGTGATTATCTTCAAAGAACAGGCAAGTTGTCTAATTAACACAAGTATGCGAATGTGTCAAATATGTAGCACAATGCAAACTGTTTATTGTAACCTTGCATGAAATTTATGCTTCATCTTTATTTTCCTTAGTATTTCCCTGTTTTCATAGCTCAGGTTTAACAAGATTTAAATGAAGAACAACAGCAAGTTAGGRGAAGCTCGCAAGACTAAAGATGGTCAGCAGGCCATTGCTGTATTAGAATCGTCAGTTAAGGAGACTCACCGCGTGGCTGAGGCCAACCAGCTCAGGTTACGACAGTTAGAGCTCGCAATAGCAAATTTAACCACCATTTGCTGTGCAATTAGGCATGAAATGTACTCCTTGGACTCGTCACCAACGAACCAAGGATCGTTTAGTAAGGCTGAAGCCGAAGTCATAGAGATGAAACGGCCCTCCTCAACGCGATCAAACTCACCGGACTTAAAGGAGGACGTGCTCAAAGTTCAAATGCACCAACTTGTTAAGCAAGCTGCTGCTCTAGGCATTGTTAAAGACTCCAAATCCAGTTCCATTAAGCTTTCNACTAGAAAATGGTGCGGGTCATAGTAGGATAAATGCAGCAGCTGCTGCTGCAAAGGTTTCGCAGAATACAACAGTCAAAAAGACTAAAACAACCATTCCTAAAGTATATGATAATCAATCGGKTGCAATCAAGAGCAAGGGAACAACCACTGTTAAGAATGTGGAAACAACGCAAGAGAAAGGTTACTTGAAGAAAACAGTCAAGGATCATCAAGGSCTGATAGTTGCAACAAAATGTCATTCTCCGACWAAGACAAATACTAGTGCTAGTGATGCTGAACTCAAACAACCTCGCAAGAAATGGAGCACCGCGAAAGAAATAACTTTTATGAAGTGAAAAATTAATCAGGCAGCAAGATATAGCTAAAATATGGAAATTGCTCTTCTATAAGAATCTCTCTATACATGAGCAAGCAGGGGAGGATTCTCGAAAATTGATAGTAGTAKKGAGTAAAATCGCGAGTCATAAAAATATATGAAATAAATTTTGTATACTCAGTAATATGTATGGATAATTGGATATGCATAAAAGGATCATATTATAGCTGAACTACAGCCTGCAGGAGGCCATTGTGCTAGTGTTGGGACTTGCTGTCATATTGTCATCTGATCTAATTTATTGACAAATTCTGCCAAAATGAACATCCATAAAACCATTAACATAGCAGCTAGCAGCATCAACACGTACTGCCGCTAAACACAATTTTGCTATATCCTAACTTGTGCAGCAAATTGAAATCGTGTCATGCACCACGCGTAACATCCCTAGCCCCTGTACTGACTACAAGCCATTGTTAGGGTACTTGAGATTTAGTCTAAGACTAAGTCACCGTATGGATTATTATTTTTCAGCCTAATACAAAGGCAAATTTTTATCATCTGCAAAAGTGAGCAGAGCTATTAAAATTAGCAAACAACACATGACTCGAGTCACTATAAGAGAAGAATATATATGCTAGTTGGTACGATCACAGCTGTCTACACAGTAACACAAGGATTCCACATTGCCCTACACAAACAAAAATGAAACATGTCAACATTGTATCAGACTGAGTATTGATTACCAAAACAACATAGCAATTTTCAGAATTGAAGAACGCCATGCAATCCACTGGCGGCCCATTTTTCTCACCATAACCTGGGAGGAAAAGGTCAAAAATTCAAAACATTGACAGCAAGCACATAGAACACATCCCTGTCCATATTATACGTTTCAAGTTGAAAAAAGTTCAAACTTGTGATTAGTTTCTCGTAAGTTTTGTATTGAATGATCAGTATCTTTAACAACACGATTATGAAAAACAAAATATGCATTAAGTTTGAGAAAGCAAGGACGGTATTTACCTTGAATGCAGGTCAGTAGGCATACAGCTTGCGACAAGTGAATCACCAGATTGTGAACCAGCATCATTGCAAAGCAGCCCAATCTTGTATTTTGCATCAGCAGGATTATAGGTGTTCCCTCCCCATTACAGGTTCAAGTTGCGATTTTCGATTTAAATTCTCATCAAGCAAAATGTTGCAGTTGATATCGAGTTACGAACATTGCGTTTGTATTTTTAATTGTGTATCAATTGTATCATGTATTTGTAAAATGGTGGAATATAACTTTGTTAGCTTATAATGTCAATCATAGCACAATTAGACTATTTTGTGGAATTTTGGATGCATAACTCGTGTGTTTATGCAATCACTATGATTAATCTTGGGAAATTCCTTTGGAGCATGGGTTTACCGAATCTCTTTGGGGCACAACTTTTATAAATCCCTTTGGTAGGCATTACTTCGATTAGTAGTCTTAACCGTGGACAAAAGTAGGATTCGTGTAATTAGGTGATTTCACCGTTAAGTTGTTGTAAGAAGTACTGGTTTAGTCATGGGTTTAGCATTTTATGACCGAAACAAATGCCAATTGAAAAAAAGGGAACCTCAAAAAACAGATAAACTCACAATTTACATATATTCAAATTCAGCTTATATTCAATAATTACAAATGACATGAAACAACAACAAACAATGAAAAAAAAATCAACAGATCAAATGCGCACTAATAATCAAAACCTAAGCAAATTGGAACTAAAAATTCGTGAAAATCAACAATGCATGAACGAAATCAATGTTAAAATACAAGAGAAACAAGCAAAGAGGAAGAATGAAACGTACCTCAACAACAACCAGTGAACCAGCAARAACAACTAACCGAGGAAGAAGAAGATTAGGAAAAATTTCAGAGAAGGAATAAAGTAAAAAAGCGAATCGAGGGAAAATGCGAAGTGAACTTCAGAAATAAGAATGATCAAAGGGAAGTTGAAAGGCAGTAATTGCGTTTTAAAATACCTAAACTCATGCTAAACCACAGTTACTTCTAATACAACATACTTAGCGGCGGAAATCACCTAATTAACAGTTAAATCCTACTTTTGCTCACGGTTAAGACTACTAATCAAAAGTAACGCCTACCAAAGGGATTTGGTAGAAAACTAGAAATGCATGCCTACCAAAGAGAATTTTCCTTTAATCTTTTGCATTTTCAATATTTCAAGTTGTCGTGGTCCATTATTCCCAAAAAAATTTAAAAAAATATATTACTGGTCCATGATGAATAAATTCATTACTTTAATATTCATAAAGCAATTGAACTTGACAGTGAAGGAATAGCTCAAGTGCTTAAAATTTTTGCACAAAAAAACCATAAAAGAGTAAATTGTATCATCACCTTCTCTCTTGAAAAATTGATTCACCAGATGAATTTCACTTGTAATTTCTTCAAGATTTGGGCCGATTTTTCGAAGTATTATGACGTTTTGTGAAAGCGTTGTAGCAATTTACAAATTTGTTTGCTTTGTCATTTTGGTTGATTTTTGAATTTCTAGGTTAAATATCTGTTGATTTTCAAGTTTAACTTTAACTTAATCATCCTAATCAATATCTCATTAGAAAAAGAGTAAARTTGCACTAAGTCGCAAGAAGTTGGAGTTTAATCCGCTACAACGGTAGGTAGTGATATTTGTGATTTAGAGCTTGATTTCACTTGCACATAACACGGAAATGTTGAATTCGAATTGATTGATGGTATGTTGAAAAATATTTTTTTGTAGGAAAATACCTACGTATTATGTCATTTTATGGGAAGTATTCAAATAAAAATACTTCATTTAAGTTTTGTTAAATGATACCAAATGCCATATTTTCGACCAAAAAATCAAAAATCCAAGCATTGACCATGCGCATGTGATGCACGCTTTGCCAAAAAGTCAGAATTGTATGCAATGGTAGTCTTGGATTAGGATGATTTTGCATGCTTAGCTTAATTAGTCTTTTTACACYACAGACACTGCTTTTAAATTTACATGCCTTCATTCGGATTTTGGATAAAAGACGGAGTTTGTGTGAACACTAATTTCCGCATTCCATTATAGCGACCGCTAAATTTTCGCGACGCCAAAGCGGTCGCTAAAATGGAGCTGCTTGTTTTGTGCCTCTCCAATTGACACACTAGCTTATACCCAGGAACATGTAATCACAACTCACAAGACCAAACTGTCTTGATTGCATTTTTCCCTGAAGTTCAGCAACTCTTAATTTATATGCAAGAACTTAATTATATTCTTAATTGCGAGGATGGATTCAGCACATTCAGAGTTACCAATAATCTAGACAGCAGATAAAACAGTAAAATAAGTAAAATGACATAAACGAGCAAGTGTTGTTGAAAATGTACTAGTCATTTCATTGCTTGTTCAACACAATACAGCTTACATTGTAATGGTTAAACAAAAAAAATTAATCTGACACCATAATGTTTGGTTGAGCATGATGAAACCACACTTTTTTTTTTCCCTTCTGCAAAATCTCCTATAAATAGTTTTACATTGTTTTCTAGTTCATCTACTCAAAGTTCGTAGTTGTAAGCAAATCCCAAGTGCCAAAGCACGAAAAGCTCAAGGGAAAAATAAGAATAAGTTAAGTCCAAACCTTGAAGCTTCCCAAATGAGGCAAATCACCAAATTCTGCTGAATCTAACTGACTACTATTTCTCACTTTGCTTGATTCTTTATTGTTTCTTCTGGACTGTCCCTCGGATTCCAGAAGTAACCGCCCAATAACTTTGAGGCTTCATCGATTAAAATACTGGAAGGAACTAGCAAGACAAGAAGCATCTAGTTCAGGCTAAGGGGACTATCCAAACACTTGGGCAAGGAAGGGCACATACAATATCAGGAAGTGCAGAAAAGAGACAGACATAGCAGATGCAACCAGGGGTAACCCATGGTGGCATCGACAAAGACTACCGCTCAGAAAAGACATTAAGAGAGTTGAACATTTCAATAGCAACAATACAGAAGAGAAAGGGTCATGCTTTCACTTTTCCAGTTTGGAAGTAATCGAGGGATCAGCATCAAACTTGAATGTTTGGCTCCAGCAGTGAATGTGAGGCTGTAAATTCTCCCATGAACGCACTGATCATTTAAGCTGGGAAAGCTCACGAGACTATGCCCGTCTTGGTAAGGTCAATACCAAAGAATGAGTCGTGCGTATACATATTAAAAAACTCCAACAGTTGCCCAAGAGAGCCAATCACCTGCATTCATTTCAAATTAAATATAGCTCCGGTTCAACATGAAATTCAAAAGATGGTTCACCTCTCAATAAAACCATAAGACTGACAAAAGGCAGCACACTTACAATAGCGGAATAATATCCAAGAATTGATCAAAGAATCATCACTCTTTTCGGGAGGCTCTTCATTATCTCTTGTCAGGTGGATTGAATCCCAAGCTGTTGCGGGACATCAGTAACTAAATTGACCATAGAAGTTGAACAGAAAAGTCCTTCTGGGATGCCCAAAGCAGCAGTGAGGAAAAATGGATGCAACTTCACAATATTGAAGAGATCATATACCTGTATTCAACAAATATTGTTAGCATTTTGACAAGACAAAGCTTCTACAAATCTACAATGGTGAAACACAGATTTAGAGCTATATAACATAGAGCAACAGTCCCTTGAACTTCCCATTGAGAAAAGGACAAAATCAACTTAATTTTTAACAGCAAATGATACCACAAACACACACTACAGAGGGGGATAGAGAAGAGAGAGAGAGAGAGAGAGAGGAGGAGGATATACTGATAAGGCTTTCATGTTGTCATAGATTGATCTACCTTCTGAGACAGCAGAAACTATGTGCTGAATTTATATCTGCAAGTACCATATCAAGAGCCTCTTTTGCAACCTGATTCAGCAAGAAAAGGAGATTCAGGATAAGCAGGGAGTCATTAAAGTATTAAAATGGAAAAGTTAGGAGAACAGATTATGAAATTTTTACCCAGATGACTATATAATAAGATATAAGACAAATATAAAACAAAGCTATTACAAACTTTAATATACCGAATATGAGAAAAAAAAAATTATAAAATTTATAATAATATAGGAAAGCAGCCAAGTCGCAACCACAGAATGAGGCTTCGGAAATTATTGCTATCACTATTAATAAGTTCAAATACAACATACTGAGCTTCCAAGATCAGCAGTCATATAAGAATTGGATACAACATCAATGAAGAATGATGAAGGAATGTGATAGTGAAATTATACTTGTATTAGCATCTCTTGTCAATATTCAGTAGACAGTGAAAAGGGCATACCTCAGTTCCAGCAATGCCATGGCTATTCAATATACCAACTTCAGGCTGGCGCATCATTAACACATCACCAGTCATGGCAACCATTCACATCATTTTCAGCAACTTCACTATATCTTGCTTATGTCTAGGTTCTGCCCTGGAGAAAGAAGCTCCAGTCTCTCTCAGATGACTCTTCTTGTCAGAGCTCCATAAACTCTCTCCTGTTAAACTTCTGGAACTAATGTTCATGTGACCCAAAAATTCCTATTTCACGAAAAATAGTTCTGCTGTATTCTTATTATCTCTGTTATCATGACTCTAATGCCTGCAGCTCTGCAATCCTCACTTGTGCGCACTTCTTTACGAGGAGGATCCTGTGGTGACAAAAAAATACTTCAAACATCTCAAAAACAAAATACCTCATTTTAAAGGATCAATGAAAAAATTCTAAACACCACAGCTTGCAAGCATAAAGTAATGTCAATCTTAAACTTACTCTTATACCCGCGAATCCAACAAAGATAAGSTTGCTTTCAATGTCGGAGTAGGTTGATGGATCAAGTAGGTACTGATGAGCTGGATGCTCCTCYCCATCATAATCTGAAAATGCTCCAAGGTCTCCCTTGTATGCAAATCCTAAACAACGCAAAGCACTGGCAGACATTTCACGAAGGCTGTCTAGTATAGCATTCTTCATTACCAGATCAAGTTCTACAACAGAACCATCAAGCAACTGTACATAGGAACTCCTTTCTAGCAAATTTTCCACAGCGCCCTGCCACAGCAACATTTACAGTGAGGCAGAGTTGTTTCATGGGTAGACATGTGTCAAGAAAATCCAATTATACTGAACAAATGATATAGTAAGAACAAAGTCAGATAATCTATTTAGTTGARAGACAAAATCAACATCAAATTTGCTAGAACAAATATACCATTAGATCACAATCATACCAAAGCACTGGACAAAATGGGGGCAAAACAGCTGACAAAATTAACATAATCAATGCACAATAAATTTAGGCAATAATCTGCTGCTTCAATAGCAGATTACTTGTAAAATAAAAGTTATAGAGGCCAAAGGATGATTTAAACTTGTTCAGGAATTCGTCATCGAACATGACATAGAAGTATTTAGAACATAACATTCATATTGCATTCAGATGCATGCCAGAACAAAGCATTCAAGTCACAAGAAGGATTGAATATAAGACAGAAAAACACTGAAACTTGATTTCAAAATTGCCCTCCAGCAATCACCGATCAGTCCAAGGCTCCAAGCCCAATGTCAAGGGCTTAATATCCTTTTATTTTTCTTCTATTTGTCTCTCTCGGTCAATTTATACCAATTTTCAATTACCTCTAAATGATAAAGTATTATTTTGTGGCGGGTCACCAGATCCAAACAAAGAAGGAAATTTCGTGATAATTTACGAGTTTAAGATTATTCGAGTACCTTCACCAGCAATGAATTCTTCCCAGATCCTGAACGGGTAATGACACTCATGGATTTACGATCACGGTCAAACTCAAGAGTGGCAATACGTTGCTCCAAATAAGTCCATGTCCGGCAACAACCTATCATAGCCCAACACAAACAAAAATGAAACATGTCAACATCTGCATCGAATGATAGTGATGCATACAAKTCTGACAGTGAGAGTTACCAAAACATACATAGCAAATCTTCAGAACTTGAAGASACACGCTGCAATCCACTGGGCAGCCCCATTTTCTCAACCATTACCTGAGAGTAAAAGGAGATTCAATTTATGTCATGTCTTAGACAAAGAAGCATCCAAGTTAAATATTGTGCAAGAGGAAAGCGAGCAATAACAAGTCAAAAATTAAAAACCAATTACTGCAACATAAAACACCTCTCACTGTCTGTTCTTAGTTACATTTTCAAGGTAAAAATGTTAGAAGTTGTATTAGTTCAATACTTCAGTGTAGTTCTCGTAAGTTATTAGTATTGTACTGAAGGAAGTCGGATCAGAAATCTGGATTCAAAACATGAAACTGATGGAAGCAATATCTTCACAACATGATTATAAACAACAAAATATGCATTACAAGTTTGAGCAAGGAAGGTATCTTACCTTCAATGCAGCCTCAGTAGGCATACCACTTGCGACAAAATGATCGCCAGCTTGTTCAACCCAGCATCATTGCAAAGAGCTGCCACTTTAGCAATTGTTTGAAGATTTGATCTATGTTATCAGCAGGCAGTCTTGTATTTTGCCATCAGCAGGATTATAGTGGTTCCCTCCACATTGAAGGTTCGAATAATTGTCCCCTAGGCCCATGGCTAAAGCTTTGAAACAGCCATCTGATTGGTGGTCAAAGTACTGTTTTGTCAGAACAAATGACTGTTGTGCATCCAAGAGTCTCCACACTTGGCAATTTCCTGACAAGCATTCTTTTGAGCCATCTTTCGAGTGCCAAGAGCAAGACCACGTTGTATGACTGCTGGCAAACCCTCGGAATAGCAGCAACGCCAATGCCACAGCAATCTCAAAGTAATAAGTAACTTCTCAAATGAAAACTTGAATTTCTTGGCATCCATTGACATTTCCAGGTAGGAAATCCTTCACATTGATCAGCCAAACAACAGCACATAATCACAATTATAGCAGTCAGCACTTCACCAAATTCATTCAACTTTTTTCTTCAGGGGAGTGTCCTCTCATTTTCAGACGCCTCTTGTATCTGCGAATGCACCTTCCAATCTCAGTGCTCATTCCTGATTTGTAACTAAGCAAATACAATTCCATTGACAACAGTAGTGCCAGCAAAACCATGCATTTTTTCCCTGAATATCAGTATTTCAGGGACAGGTTTCACAGTCTTACTAACAGCTTCATCTCCCCAGTTAAGGACCTTGCTCAAGCCTCAGCGTCGAACTGATCAAAGTCAACACCCGCATATCAGCAGGCACCTTATACCAACCCTAAGCTCAACTATATCACCAGAGCACAACTCTTGGCAGGCAAACTAGGCCCTTTCTTCCATTTCTAATCTGAGGCATGCTCAGATTGAATTTCCTTCAATGCCTCCAATGCTTTCTCTGCATTGCTCTCCTGCAACCCCGACGATGGCATTGACAATCAAGATAAAAAGATAACCAACGGCTCCACAAATGCGTAATCCCCATCTCACCGCCTCGTTCCCATCATACCACGCAAGCACAACGAAACAACAGCAGCACAGAGCAATATCCTAACTAATGTATCATTAAACTGGTCCAAACAGTTTCCAAATCGACGGCCCATCGTGCTTCTCTAACTCATTCAAACCATAATCTGCAACCTCTTCTCAATCTCCTCACTCGAGCCCGAAACACGCTTCACACATACTTCTCCTACACACCTTCACATCTTTCGACCACGGTTAAACGAATCCTCACTCTTCCTGACTCGCTGCTATAATCCTCTCGTTTCCATAGCTCCCCTCCTTTTCCCATTGAAAAACAACTCGATAACTATGCTTGGGAAAAAAAAAAATCAACTAATTTCCCTCAAATATTGGAAACGCAATTATCAATCTCAATATTCCCCTGAAACAGTTAAAATTCAATCAATCAATCGCAAGATCTAACTTCCAAACATAAACCTAACTAATTCCACAAAAAAGCAAACATAAACAAGAAAACCGAAATCAAAATTCGAATAAAACAGATACAAAATCACACGAAAGGAATCTAATCAACAAAATGCAGAATACAACAACTGAGAATTAAATTACCAGATTATGGGAGATTGAAAGATGAAGATGTAGTACGTCAAGTAGTGTCCACTTTTTCTTCTCCTCGAATGGGAAAGAATAACAAGGATCAAAAAAGAAGATTTATTTGTTGGATAGCATAAATTGAGAGATTATTCGAGACGAGAGCTATTCCCTCGTTTTAGTTTACCACCCCTTTTATTTCTCTTCTTTTTTTACGGACTAACTTTTTTTCCCTTTTCTGTCGTTTATTTATTGGTTTTTTTAAAATTATTTATAATGATGAAAAATCTAGAAGCCCTCATAACTGATTTGCGGGAACAGCTTTCCGACGAATGAGAGCCAATCAAAGTGCGCCACGTCATTGTGGGTGACAGAGAGGTGTGTTCATGCTCTATTGTGGTCGGTGGTTACGTGGCGTATTTGTATTGGTTGAGTGTTGTGTTGAAAATGGTATATGCTTGAAAGGATAAAAGGTAAATTAAAAAAACAAATGAAATTAACGAATTAAGTTTCACAATTCCGCTTTTGTGTATGAGGAGATGAACCTTCGCAGTTGTTTCGAAGGACTTTTTATGAATGTTAGGGTCACAATAATTAGAAGCAAGAATTTGTAAAAGCACCTTCTTTATTGAATGAATAGATTTGTCATAAACTTAGTAAAGTAAGTAAAAGGTCAAGATTCAATTCAAGTTTCATGTAGATTGAATAAGAGGCATATGTGATAGTTTTCAACTTTATTGGTCACTTCACTATTTTGTTCAAGAATAAAAGGCTTTTTTCAATTCTCTTTTGGAGTTATCTCACGTGGTAATAAGTAAGGTGAAAATTTTCTCGTGGTCCATTATCTAATTTTAAGAGGATATAAATTACATTAGAAACACTCGTACATGGTTTTAGTGTATTTTATTAATATCAAATTTTACTAGTGGTACTCTGGGATAACGATGATTTCTGTTGTCGTTCCCGCTCACTCTCAAGATTTTTTACCTGCAAAATCGGTTGGGGAAATCTAAATGAATTCCAATCCAATAAGCACTTCGACTTAAGCAATTGACTAGCTATGCAAAATTGTCTAGTATCATTTAATATAAACAAATTCACACAATTCTCAGTTTAACAAGAAAAACAACCCAATAAATCTAAAATAGTAGAGTCCATTAGATGAGTTTTAAAATAAAGCTAGTAGAATGGTCGTCTATCCAATGATAGTATTATCAACTAAAGATTTTAGAAATTTGTCAACGGTTGATATCAAAAATTGTCATTTTAGAATAATGACAATTATTAGCGTCCAAACCAAATTTATTTAGCTATCACAATTCATCATATTAGGATTTTTTTTTTTTCCTCACCAACTAGTTTACAATAGGTGTACTATGATTCCAGGATCATAATTTTCATTATGGTTCCGAGTAATGTTCATGTTCAACAATACAAATGTTCATTTTCATATATAAACATTTGTATTATAAAATGAATATTTACATTTTGAGATGAATATTTGCTTTTAGAGATGAATATTTGTATTATTGGACATGAACATTTGTGCGGAACGATAGTAAAATTTGCGACTAGTTTACCCTTAGAGTTAATCTGAATTTGGGCCATGGTTAATTTTTAGTCCCCCTCAATTATCGTTGTGAGGGATCATGTAATCCGTCTTACCAAATTCGACTTCAATCACTAATTCATTGCTAAACCAACTTACTCGTGTCCATTAATAATCAATCATATAAATAGGAGGTATGTACAATTCGGTCCACCCTTCTGGCTAATTCGGATTTGGGGATCAGTTCTGGGTACGTGGTTAGGTTTCAGTTCCCTCCCAATTGTTATTTTACGGAGGATCGAACACGAGTTCTCCTTACCAAATATAGTCTCAATCACCGCTGCACAAACAATTAATTAGTATAAAAATTGTAAACTAATTATATACTCCATAAATTAAATGCAAGCTAAATTAATACGTAATAGTTGCATTTGATGCACACGTATGTTAGTAAGTAGGCATCTCAATTAAGTTGATGGGACTGTGAGCCAACCGCGCACGCACGAGACCACCATAAAATCTCATGRTTGCTTATTGCGTTACAATAATGCTTTGCCTCATTTTAATATTATTACACGAATAAAGTCTAAGCTACACTTAACACTTCACAGCAATTCACACAGAACATAACAAACAAAATATACAATATAATAATTAGTCAGAATAATATACCATCTATCACTTTAAACAATAAAGTTCTTAATTCCATAAGTAGAATCAGTTAACATGAATCAAAATGATTATTCGAAAAAGTTATCCGCACATACTTTTCCTGCTCCTTCCCTACGAATCCTACTATCAAAATCTCATTCTTGTAAGTGACATCCATGTATTTCATATCTTTTTAACTCATCTTTCCACCAAGCTTGTATTCGATCTCTCTGTCCCTCATTTAAATTCTCGACCTCACTCTCATATCACTGATGCACCATTGAGTCTCATTTTTCACGCAGTCCCAAACCAACGCAAACGTTAATTGCTTACAATAATATACTTAATAAATGGAGAAATCCAACTTGTTCTTATAAATTAAAGTAAACATGTCTACGAAAGCACAAGTTCTTCTGATGTGTATGGCAATTTCGCACATATGAGATCTAAACCATTGTATAGCATTATTTATAGAATGGATCTTTTCATTGCATGCGGTATTGTATAATACTGTCGGCAAATGTACTCTTATAAAAGGTACACAAAGTACGGCTGTCCTGCTATTTCAAACAATCTCTGGTTTACTTATAATAATTACTAGAAGTAGTTTATGTTTAGCATGATTAGTTTCGTTGGTCCTTCCTAAATACGGTAACACAGTACTTACACTCCCTAGTTTTTTGTCAATCATAACCTCGTGCATTGACAATCCCGCTATGCTCGCTCTGTTTCGTATGCAAATGTGTGATTGCATGCCTATTCCATAAGCTGAAGCTTCATCGTGGGGTCCTTTTAATTTAAGCGTTGTTACAACTGATTTCCTTCTTAATAAATAAACAAACACAGTTTTGATTTTGCTTGAGTTCGAAGTCGGATGTTGGAACTCGGTATAATTTATGTTATCCCGTCATTTTCTTAATAACGACACCTAGACTCTATAAAACTTCCTCCGTATCCTAAAGCACAATCCGATGTTTGGACTCCTAGCAAAGAATTTCCTAACTAAGATTAATAGCTTATAACATAGTAAGACTCAAGGTAATGAAGGGAAGAAAGAACACCACCCCACCACGCCAACCACACCCCAACACCAATACACTGCTTAGAAACTCGACCAAGACTACCACAGTATCATCATACCTTAAACCCAACGACACCCCCACACCACGCCCCACCATACCGCTATTTGAACCAAAACTGCAGCACCCAAGTATATTGACCCCAATCGAACGAATTCGCAACGATACGAAATTGACCCCCAATCGATTTCGAATTCAATTCGCAAACTTATTTGACCCTTCAATTCGAATCCAATTCATAATTCACACTGCATGCCCATAATTGTTCGATTCAAAGCCCAAAATTTGTGTAAGTTTATTTGTTTCTCTCCCCAATCAAAAACTTGCAGTAATTAATTTTGATTTTCATGATTTGGGGCGATTTCTTGACAATTGCCCGGAAACTGTTCAATTTTTTTCCTTTCTTGCAATGGAGGTGTGTGAGTGAATCGATTCTCGGTGTGGTGTGGCTAGTGCACAGTGTTGATGAATAGTGAGGAACGAGGAGTATCTTATTATACTAAATCCCTATTTGTGAATAGTTAAAAACAATAGAAAGAGCCGATGAATTATAAGGAACCAAATGGAGTATTTAAACTGGATATTAGAATGAAGGATAACTAAGTATTAAAGCTACCCTCCTTCCAGATCCTCAGGGATTCCATCCCACCAATTGTGGCTCTCTAAACACCAAAAAATAAATATAATGGGATAATGAGGGTATAATTTTGTTTGGCCAATTCAATCTCAACCACTAAGTCATAACCTTACCGGTAGTTTAATTTTAAGTTAAATTGGATGTATAATCAATTTCTGATGAGATATATCAACTGATTTATGGAGTACTAACTACAATTAGAGTTGACAATGGATCTCAAACCCGCCTCAGATCCGTATCCGTTTTTTACAGATATGAATCCTAGATTTTTGACCCTACGAATRCGGGTCGGATACAGATCCTGTCCAAAAAACGGGCCCGGGTATAATAACAGGAATCGTATCCAGATACGTTAGTTTATCCGTTTTTTTAATAATACATATATTTCTGTTTCCTTTGTGAACTTGTAGTGTGTACTTTATTATATTTTTACTTGTAATGGTTGAACTTTGTGGACTTGTAGTGTGTATTTTGTTTATTTTCTAAGTATTGACAAAAAAAAATGTATGGAAGGTTTGAATTTATTAAATGTTGTTTTGGCAACTTCAAATAGGCGAAATTTTACAATTATTCGTAGGATCCGTTTTAGATCCGTATCCGTAAGATTCGTCGGATATGGAAAAGGATCTTAAGAAAAAATAACCGACGGATACAGATCGGATCTGGATTAAGTAGAATCCGTTCCAGACCCGATCCGTTGCCATCACTGGCTACAATAGATGTACAACATATATATAATCATGGGGTATATTTTGAGAGTAACTAATAGAAATTCATATGAATTTTAGTTTGGAAGAATTTGCACTTTCCGCATCGACCAGGAAAGGATGAAAGAATTTAGTAGTTGTCTAGTGTTAGCTTTCAAGTTTTTGTTCATGCAATTGTATTAAATCTTTACTTAAGATCCATTAAATAATGTCCAATCAATGAAAAACATTACTATTTGGCTTTCTTAGCTTCAATTATTGTTTAAATGCACCATATCAAGAGTCTAATTAAATAAAGAAAAAAGCTAAATGTAGCCCCAAGGGTTGATTATAAGAAGTTAAAAGTGGAAATATATGCAATAGTTGATCATTTATTGTATTGATTAGTGTATTATTTTGTCTTGAATTTACAACTTATTTCCATTTTAAGTAACATATTTTTATCTTATATGCAGCCCTAATGGCTACATTTAGAGTAACCCTTAAATAAATTCAAATAATAATAGTCTAAATTAAGAAATTTAGAAGATTAGGGGAAAAACACCCTTTTTGATGAAAACATGGTTAGACTTTAAAGAGTGGAATTGGAGTTTTAAAATTAAGTTAGGGTTTGGAATGAGTGGAAACATAAAAACTCATGTGATCGACAATGACACACTCTTTTACTTACTCTACTAAGCAAAAGGGTTGATAAATTAAGAGGTTAAGAATCTTAAGACCCCACAATATGACCTAAAATACAATAAGAGTATGTGTATGTAGACATATGCAACACATTATTGCAAACCATAAATATATAATATGATCTATAATAAAACTATAAAAGCCAAAAGATATAAAGTTGATTCCTAAATTAAGTAGGGGTTCCCATGCCCCTAAATCCCTAATACTACCACTATGAATCCAATTCAATCGTGAGGCACACAAAAACAAAGCTCTTTTGTTATGGAATACTTTATGTGATTCTTTTCTCAAATCCCCACATCACATACTCCATAAAGGAATAATGAGTCTATGACAAGTTGATCAACAACTTCACTATATTAATACTCTTCATAATTCACGTTCTCTCCGTTCCCTTTTGTTTGTCCTGTTTTTCGAAATGGAATTCTTAAATGTTTGTCTAGTTTGAATTTTTTTTTTTTATTTTTACCTACAACTTTATCCACCTTTTTCATAATAAATTGAATCATATTTATTATTTTTCTTCCATCATATATATTTTACCTCTATTTAGATTACCCTCAAAATTCACTTTTCAACACACATTTATTATTTTTTTTCATTCTACTAAATAAAGAAATCAATAACTCTCTTTTCAAGTAAAAATCTCATTAAATTAACACATTGTATTAATTAAAGATTGATTTTTCTTAATTTTTCCCCGATTTCAAACAAGACAAACAAAAAGAAACGGAGAGAGTACTTAGTAAGCTACCTCTTAAATTACTTGCTGCATCTTTTTTACCGTTTTAAAAACACAACTTCAAACATTTATATATTTAAAAATTTATATACTTCGTATTTGAAAAGTACTTGACGAATCGAATCAAACATGATCTTACACGTATTTTAACTTATGTATTTTATAAGAAATGGAGTTGAACAACTTGCAACGTAAATAGTACTATAAATTTGTTTGACATACATGTACTTGCATCCTTACAAATCTGTTACGCCAAAGTCTGAGCAGAACCTTCCAAAATAGGATTAGGAAATGAACAAATGAAGAACAAGATAGATGATTGTTTTTACTAAGAAAGTATTTACTCTCACAAAAAATAAAATTTATTAGGAACTCGCGAAAAATTTTAATTTTCATTGTCATATATTATGACAAAGGGCCTCTAAAGAAGTGCAAGTTCACCTCACAAGATTTAGAGGGTTTAAGTTCGAAGTTATATGGTAATTAATAATGGGAGCAACTATGAGTTACATGTTTCTTTTGGTGTTTATAGAGCCACAAGTTAATGGAGAAAATGAGAATTGATCCCGAAATCTCATGGAATCAYWGGAGGGCTCTAGGTAACCAAGTTATCCTTCAATCTCAACCCTTAGACTATGTTCTTTTTAACTTATTTTCGATATTTATTGAATAAAATAAATTTAGATAAATAAACTTTTCCCTCTCACAAAATAAGTTCGGATAAGTTTAAAGAACATATCCTTAGTCAGATGCGGCCATATGAGCTGTTCATGACCTCAAAACATTACTACTTTAATGAGTGATATTGAGAAACAATGCAAATTTAGAATGTAATCACATGGACGGACAACATTGTCATTGGGGGATTAATGAGTACAATTCGACCTGGGTTGCACACCTAACTTATGGTGGGTGAGTCTCTCAACAAGAATTTCTGTATACGACGAGATTCATATTCGAAAATCTCCCTTAAGAGACATCAAATAGCGTACCAATTGAGCCAACTCTTGTTGGCAACGAGTACAATCATATTAAACCCATTCGTGGTCAAAGCCTATATTATACAAACCCCCCTACATTGCAAGACACAACCCCCTCCATTGCTTTTATTAGTTGTCAAATATTTATATCTATATGATTTTATTTAATTAATGATTTTTTATTTTTAAAAAAAGCATGCGTGAAAGATAATAGAGGGAGGGGGGTTGTATTTTGCTAGATAGGGGAGATTGTACCTAATAATTTGCGATTCGTGGTGAAGATCTGCTGGTTTTTATCAGATTTGGTCTTGAGCATATCTTTCAGCCCAGCCCACAATTAAAGAACGACCTTTTTCGGCCTTTCAAGGTGGACTTTAGCCCATATATTTTTGGGCCCAAATGTAGTTTAGTTGGTGCATTCATCTTTTTCTTTATCACTAGGATTCTTGGAAGGCATGGAAGCATAGCAATAATGAAGCTCAAATTATTCATAATACTTCACTTGCTTTAAATGAGCCAACTTTAAGTTGCCTCCACATTTTAACGAGTTGAGATGAACAAAATTTAGCACTGACTTAAATGTATAGATGTGTTATACTTCTCAAAAAAATATTGACTTAAGTTTATATATGAAAAGTATTTGATAATTCACTGAAACGTACTAATATTTTGTAATGGAGGTTGCGTAAACGAGTCAATAAGGTGATGCAAATTGTAATAGAGGTTGTGTAATTTGAACATGTGATTTTTTATTTTTTTTTGACGAGAATAATAAGAATTTCAATAAGAAATAGTCAAATGACACTTACAATCAATGGCCAAAACATTCCAACAAGAATACAAAACAAAAATATGTGATCTATTGTAGACAAATTATTAGATTTTATCAATAGACCAAAATATTATCGGTTTTACTATTTGAATATTGACTTACATAAATTTTACCTTGACTAGAGTAGTTATTTTTGTGAGAGCCTAGGCGCAATTTTTTTCCTCTTTTCCTCTAAATTTATATAATGTAATTATTTTCTAAATAAAAGAAATTACTGTATAATTTTACTATTAGTACAGTAGCTGAGTTTCTTTATTACTTGACCTACTTCAATTTTTAATACTCGAAGTAACAGAATTTTGGAATCCCGTATGAAATTTAAGTGCTCATTTTTTAAAATTTCTAAAACTACATGGGAGTGAATTGGACAGGGTGTCTAATACGAAGTATATAAGTTTGGTGGGATAACCTTCATATTGAATTGAATCCCGTTGAACTTGTGTAGTTGTATCGTTAGACTCTCCTTTGATCTAGACCTATACGTCAATTGAAGTTTATCGAATAAAAAAATTAACAACAAAGAAAATAAATGAATAAAGAGCTAGCAGTGCAAATTAACGCAAAAGTCAACAAGCGTTCCAGAGTGTTAGGTAAGATAAATAAAATTGAAAATATTAAATGAATACAATCATTAATTACATTGATTAACGCGTGATTTTGACATATATTTCAAAATTTATAGTACCATTTTAACAAATATATTTAGGGTCCATTTGGTTGGGCATAAAACATTTTCAATGTAAAATGATTTTCATGAAAACAATTTTCACAGAAACATCATTATTTAGTTACATATAAAAATAGTGATGGAAGATGGGGAAAATGAAGAGGATGCAAGAAGGTAGTGAGAGCGGAGTGTACAAAAGATAGAAGGAAAATAGTTTTCCTTTTATTTTAGAAGGTAAATGATTTTCCATCATTGTAAGTGAATTCTACCCCTATAGAAAATAATTTTACATTCCTTTTAATACAAAACAATGTAAAATTGGAAAAAACGAGGAAAACACTTTTTATAGAAAATATTTTACGCTACCAAATGGAGCCTTGATTATTGTCTAACACCCGAAATGCTCGTTAGCAATATCGACTAATTAAAAGGTTCAAATGTTTAGTCTGTCATATTCAGAATTATTATCTGAATTATAAACATGCTTTGTTTGGTATGCTATGAATATTCACCAAGATTCAAGTATTTAATGTTAATCTGTTTAATAAAGTTAAAAATTAAGAATGAAGAGCTCAATGATGAGAAATTTATGACGAAGAAAGCTGAAAAGTACAGTCAGTGCTTTTTATTAGTGGGGGTAATTAAGCCTAATTGATGAATTGATTAACTGATTAAACAAAAGTTCTTGATGGAAGTCATCATTAGGTCTACAATTAGTGAAGATAAAAGCGTTAATACCTTTTATATCAGCCAGGATCTTCTATCAATATGTGAAAGCCGAAACTAAAGGCTTTATTGCATCTCCATTTTATTACTTCACTATATTAATTCCCGTGCGATGCATGGTTTTATTAAATATATTTGTAAACTTGTTTATAATCAAAATTTGTTTATAATTATGATAAATAGGTAATAATTTTTTTGCAACCATTTGGATAATACCTCAAAAAAACCAATTGAATAATGCAAAAAATGATGTAATTTATCATATAATTTGTTACACAAAATATTTTTTGTATAAAGTTTTTTTTGTTACGTGTTAAAAAAATTTAATTTATACTTAATAGTTGAAAAATAATAAATATAGTAATTTTTATTCTCAAAGAAATTTAAAAAGGAGAAATTAGAAGAGTTAGTAGCCTGTCTCTTATACACATCTAGATGTGTATAAGAGACAGGTACACAACGATACAAAATATTTTTTGTATAATTTTTTTTGTTTCTCAGTCAAAAAAGTGTAATTTATATATACAAAATAGTTGAAGAATAATAAATATAGTAATTTTTATTCTCAAAGAAATTTTAAAAGGAGAAATTAGAAGACTTAGTAGCAATAGTTAAGAACAACTTAAATTTTAAAGCACATTTATTAATTTATATTGAATATATTCTATAATATATAATTGCAGTCATTAATTAACTTGAGTTGGCAGGAAAATTTGGGAGGAAAAAGTTAGAAGGTAGAGATTGCTTTATTATTAGTATATATACGGACTAGATAGATTAACTCATTATATATAACAAATTAAATCACACATTATCAAAATGTGTCAAAATGAAGAAATTTAATTTTAAGGAGTTAAGGAAATATACTTTATTTTTTAACCTTAGATTCCATTACAAATTTTAACCTAATCCATACCCTGTGTCCATAGTTATTCTTMTAAAAAATTTGGTCCATCTTAACATATGTTAGTGTTCATAAATCCTACGTTGACAGAGTTCGACATCGAGTTGRTACCAATTTATAAGGTTAAGGAGTTARTTCTCTTACTGTCATATTATTTTGAGGTGATATTTCTTTAGTTTTGTGGAGTTGTCTTACATTCCTTGTGGTGAGCGCAATTGAGACTTGTTTTGACAACATAAAGTATGATTTTAGCATTCTTATATCAACTTTATTACAAAGTATTATTACTAGCTCTCTCTTCATACCACAGTTTCTACAATCAAAGTTGTAAAACTTGCAATGAATGATGAATCAAGAAAAATGTTGATGGAATTATAGTACAGACTAGGGAGTAGTCCTAACTCCTAATTAAGTTCGCTCGCTTTTTTCGTTTAACAACCAGGGTATCTAAAAGGTGTGTCGCGCCTAACAAAAATAATCTAACTATTCCTCCTAATTTTGTAGTCGGYCAAGTAATTAAGYGTCGAATCCCAAGAGACTAAGTGGTTCAAAGTGGTTGATTTCGATATTAACTAATACTAAGCAAGTAATAATTCAGTGTGTTCGAGATTATTCAACTATGCTAACACTAATCAACGCAAATGAAAATAATGCGATTAAGTTCAAGTATTAAAAACACCTAGAATTAA
>SNQN01001177.1:0-41867 GCA_008642245.1 Bassia scoparia | reverse complement strand
TCTAAGCACGCATCGCGTGCACATAAAAACTAGTAATATAATACTMAAAGTGGYAGAATAATAGATTAAAAGTTCTATCTAAATCTATTTATATGCTACKAATATCAAGAGTTTTTGTAACCTCATAMAAGGAGCCGCTACCAAGGTGTGACATGTGATATTAGGCCGCAACAAAATAAGGTGTGAGGTAGGCTGCCTTGTACATCAAAATATTTCAAAACCGAGTGGCCACAACTAGGTTGTGGCAAACTAAGTGATTTTCACAACCATGTTGCGGAAGAATTTCATGAACAATTCTTTGTAAGCTTTTCGTCAACATAAACGCCTTGAATCGTCCATTCTTTGATCAACATCTAATTAGCTTTACTTGCATCTCCTGTAATCCTAGCAAAAACACCTAAAACATACAAAATCAAAGCAAAATATAGCCGAGAAGAGTAATAACGAAATATGAAGCATAAATTATGGAGAAAATATGATGAAAACACACAAATTTAGTATAGACATATGAGTATAAAATGGTGTTATCAAACTCCACCACATTTAACCTTTGCTCGTCCTCGAGAAAAGAAATCAAAATAAAAAAAACTACGCTAGAAAGCAATAAAACCTATATTCACTATCGTAGGAATCACGATCACTTTTAATGTAAATGACAAGCCATTTAAACCTCCCAATTGCTTAAGAGGACGAGTGTGCTCTCGTGAGGGTTTCCAAAGAAATTCACCCATAACTCTAAAACCAATCAAAACAAAGATTTTCAAAAATCCATGCACATTTCTCAACTAAGGACCAAGATAGATATTATAAGGACCTAGCCAATGTGTGCTCAACCGTCATGCACAAGAGAGTAAGTAAGCTAACTAACCCCCGATCGAAAGAGTGATCACAAATGAGCGTTAGAGGGCTCAATCTATAGTGACTAAACATCCCTCACTCCTTACCAAGACATCCCTCCCCAACCTCAAAGGTACAAGACAATGTAGCGTCTCATAGTTCGAAATTAAATGAGTGAGCTCAAATATAATCAAAATGAGTTTAATCAAGCAATCGTAGCACATGTCCCGAGAAATACCCGTGGCTTCCTCCATCATACGAGTCAATCGTCTAGAGTTAGAAGGGCTTATGGATTGTAACTTTAGGCTTAAAGTAGGTAGAGAAAGAAATTTGGCCATAATAATGCTCTTCCTATTTAGTCAAGTGAAACTTTACAAAACAAGAGCCAAGTCAAACCAAACTAAGGGAGAAATGCTTCCCCCAACTCAATCACTACCATACAAATAAAGAGCCAAAACCCAATTACTTGTATTTACAAATCTTTGGCTTTTTTTTAAACTTTTCTACCTTAAACACTACCTTTAACGACAATTGCATTATACTATGAGTCCGTATTCAACCGATCCTATGAAAGTTAAAGTGAATTTGTCTATCAAACTTCTATCAAAACTATCCTAGGCCTAATCACACACAACATAAAACTTTATATCATGTATGCAATCAATTTGTTTGTACATTTATAATTTACAATTTACGATTCATTTCAAATAATCTTTTGTAAAAATCACATCGAATCTCGGATAAGAGTTAGATTTTATCTTTTGAATTAATTGAATTGAACTGAACAAAATTAAATCGAATCTCTCAAGAGCCTCCCTCACGTTAGAGACGAGAAGAGTAGTGTTGTTGCACTTAGCTCATTTGTACCACAAGATCACCAGATGTCAATAATCTCTATTATATAAGGGAAGGGGAGGAAGATGGTGTCCCCCCTCTTAAAATACGTTAATACCCTTAATGAAATTATGTGCCTAAAAGACTATAATACCCTTAATTAAAAAAAATTATAAATTGATGTGTTAAAGTACTCCTTTTCTATTAACTTCATTGTTCTATTAAAAATTTGACAATACATTTATTGACGTGACTAAACTCAAATATATCAATTCAACATTATTATACAAATTAATAAACATACGAGAATATATTTGAATTCAAGTGAAAAATTATTTACAAAATAATTACAATTAAAATAAATTATATTGTTAATATCTATCGAAAGAAATAATAATAGCAAATACTATTTCTTATCATTTATAAATAAATATTATATTAATTTATTTTTCATTAATTGCAGTTTTCGTAGGTTTAGCACGCATCGCGTGCACATAAAACTAGTAGATTAATACTGTAGTACAATTAGAAAATTAAGTGGGCCTTGCTTAGATTGCTAACATGGGCAAATTCAAAAATTCCAAAACTGTCTTTCAGTTCTTGGTTAATGGGCTATTCTTTTTAATTCTTTTCTGTGTTGGCACACGAGGGTGTGATTTAGAAGAAAAAGACACACAATTCACTTTATTACTCTAATATATATTTTAATTAAGTTCCACTATAAGAAGATATACAAGTAAAGATCTACTACTATCTACTTTATAAAAGACAATATACTATTAAAAAAACAAGGCAAGAGCTAATGAGCTTTTTCGGCGTTAATGAAGTAGTAAATGAATCCAACGATATGTAATTTTGATATGTATTTTAAAATTTATATCATTTTAGAAAATATATTTGACCATGAGATGTCTGTTAACAAGATCGAAATAATAATTATACAACATAAAGAAATAAATCTTAAATTAAAAGGGTTTAGAAAAAGGGAAAAAAGATATTAGATAGATGATCATAATTAACATGGGCCTCTATAGTAGATTTCTTTAGTAGGAGGATTCTTCTCTTTAAACCGTGACTAAAAAAACAAATAATATTGCTGACCACTTCTAATTCATGAAATTATTGCAAGAAGATTGGATAGTTTAGACATTTAGACCTCTTGTTAAAATGAAACAATGGTTCTTAGAAACAAGAACGTCCCACCAATTTTATTGAATTTTTATGGATAAGACATAAGAGGTGGCCTTTTTGAAGTGGTGTCAACATAGACATTTCTCTAATATGATAAGATATGTAAGGTGACTTTGACAAGGGGATGATACTTGGTTTCTAATTCTCCATCACACAAGTGCATAAATAGGAATGCATTTTGGTTACAAAAA
The DNA here is from genome assembly GCA_008642245.1 of Bassia scoparia. Classification (NCBI taxonomy): domain Eukaryota; kingdom Viridiplantae; phylum Streptophyta; class Magnoliopsida; order Caryophyllales; family Amaranthaceae; genus Bassia; species Bassia scoparia. The sequence goes on along the minus strand of SNQN01001177.1, from coordinate 38,814 downwards.
TTTGAATGCATATATACATTGGATTCTATATACAGGAGGATGTTGAACATTTAGGTCATGTTCTGTTAAACTATCATCATAAAGTCGGATTTAATTGAGATGAACTTAAATGTCAGGATCTAAAAGAATAGGGTTTTAATGTATATCACTATTTTATTATTGAGGTGAAATTTCAATATGTTCCATTCTACATACTCGATCGATCTAATGATATTGCTCGATAATTAAATAGATATAGTTGCATTTATAATTAGTAGAGGAGACTTTGGACACTTACAATGGTTAAAAAGAGACATTTATTGGTATTGGACCATGGGGTAGAATCTTTGAACCCAATTCAACAAACTACAAATAGAGATAACTAAATCAAACTTAATGTAGTTGAAAAAACTATGGTGTATGAATTGTGGGGGATGAATTGAAGTGTAAAACGAAAACGGAGTAAGTTAATCTAAAACTAAAGTGACATTGGTCATACAATGGAGGAGTCTTGAAACATGTAGTTTCTTGTATGTGTATGCTTAATAGACTTATAGTGTTAGGGTCTTTATTTACTATAGGGTATGTTTGGTAAAACCAGTTGTAGCGGTAACAGTTAGCTGTAGAGGTAGATGCCAACTGCAGAGGTAGTTGAGCGGCTTGAACAGTAGTGTTGGAGTTTAGTTGTAATTTGTTTAGGTTATGGCAAAATTTAAGTAGTTGTTGAAGTAGTGTATAATAAAATATTATGATTTTTTAAGAGTAATAACAGTAAGCGTTTAAAAAAAGCTACTCCAAAAGCTATCACTAGTAGCTTTTGTGAAAATCTATCTTAAAAGCTAAACGCTACTTTGCACAACTAGTTTGCAAAACACCATTAGTTAGATAAAGCTAGATTGTTGACCTAATCAAAACTCTAAAAGTTACATTAAAAGCTCCATCCAAACATACCCATAGTATAAGTACATAATATGTTCCGTTTTATGATCATTCTCTAATTAATTGTACATATACCACGACGAGGGGTGCCTAACCAATCCAGTGAATTGTTTAGGAAAGAAAATCTACTAAAATATGTGGTGGTGGTGGTTAAACTACATCACCCCAAARCACTCCTTAYAAATACTACCTTWRCCCTCCACTTAACCTAAATTACAAGAAATGTTACTGAATTTGCAAATRCAGRGYATTMWTTAGGAATTTACCTACCKGGACTCGCTACTACTTGCTAGCAAACCTTAAGATAACCGAACCCTAAAGACGTTGTATAAGTACTCCATTCAATTCAATTCCTAAGACACAYAGTAATGAAACACATAACATGATATGATCTCGAAGTTTGACCCAAGTAATTAAAACAAGCTTGTACTTTGAGAGAGTATATGCCGCACAAATAACCTGTTTTACCAAGCAAAGGCTGTCAAAACAGCAGTCACGAGTATGAATTTGCAACACACATCTTAAGCTTTGTCTTAAATTTAACAGAGTGCAATATTAATACAATATGSTATGCTCCCTTTGATTACACTTTACAAATGAGACTTAATTAAGCATATATAGAATTTAATGATGATTTCAGTAAGAATTTACTCCTCTGATGCAAATATGTCAGATTAAGAGAGTATTTAAAACTTGTCCTTGTTTCATTGTCAGAAATGTCTGTGATAGATGCAATCCATTGCAATGCAGTAGTATATACACTATTAAGCTTCAGATACTACTAGTTGAGTAGTTGATACTCCCACTTCAATCTTTTTTAACCCTTTTTTTTWWAAAAWWAAAAATAAAAAATCCTTGACAATACCGTTTGTGTTCACGTGCAATCGATCAATTCTTTCTGTTGAATGTACTCTTCTTTATTTTTCATTTAATTAGCTAATAAGCTTCTATAAAACACATCAAATCTCACCTTTTAAATATTGGAGAAGATTGATATTTATTAATTTTTTCGAACGTATTCGCAGTATACGAACTCGTTCGAATGAGTTAAAATAAGTTCAGATTGACATATATGTACTCATATAAGTTGAAGATAATAAACGAACTCTGTATAGACATTATCAAACACAACGACTCACAAGCTAAGAAAGTATTGGGTCTAATCTTAAGAGTACATGAAGGGCAACATGAAAGAAGAGAAAGTTGATTATTGCTTAGTTTCGTTTAATTTGCTTCGATGTTGGATAAATAATCACACAATTCCAACGAATCTCTATTATATAAGGGAAGGGGGGAGGAAGATGGTGTCCCCCTCTGAAATACGTTAATCAGTTAATGAAATTATGTGCCTAAAAGACTATAATGCCCTTAACTAAAAAAAGTTATAAATTGATGTGTTAGAGTATTCCTTTTCTATTCTATTAACTTTATTAGTCTAATAAAAATTGCCAATACATTTATGACGTGACTTAACATCCAATCTATCAACATTATTATACAAATTGAATTAATACATACGAGAAAATATTTTGAGTTCAAATCAAAATTATTTAAAAAAATTACAATTAAAATAAATTGTATGTGTTAATAAGTTATTCCGAAAGAAATCATAAATAGCAATTACTATTTCTTAAACATTTTAATTATATATATATTAATCATTTTTTCATTAATTGCGATTTTTCGTAAGTTTAAGCACGCATCGCGTGCATAAAAATTTGTATGTAACTATGTAAGGTTCTTGCATGCATGCTGAAATAATACAATTAGGTTAGTTTATATGGTAAGTATTTTTACTTTTTAACAATAAAATAATTAAGTCTCAAAGGAGTGTGCCAATAAGTGTATGTAAGCTTCTTAATCTATCATTGTTTACTTTAATCACACCATTGCAATGTAGCTTTTTTTCACTGATCAATATCTCAAATTAAATTTCCATTCTAAAAACTTTGTTTACTCACCATTAATAGAGAGTGGTAAAACTGCTCCGTATATGTAGTGATATTCAAACCTGATCACGTCAAATTAATTACTCACGAGATAGAGGTAGCAATACTTGTCACCGTTTTACAAATAGATCAATCTATTCTATGATCTTTAACACAATTGATGTTTATCTTATCTCCTTCCAATCATTCCTGCAACTCTCCACCATTTTCTCTCTCCCCAACTAAAATGCATTAAACACAAAACCTCAATAGTGATTAATTGATTATAATTCACTAGATAGCAATTCATTAATGAAAAGAGATGAGACGAACATGTCTACTTCTACCCACTGCAAATAGACATCATACAGAGTAAAATTATTTATCAAGTTAAGTTGTATTCCACAATCATCACTTATCACCGTCTCTTTATTAGTGGTAGATAGTCTATCAATAGATGGACAAAGTTTTTCAGTTGAACCATTATTATTTGACCGTTGCTTTGTCTAGTCCAACAGTAGTATTTATTAAGCAAAAGGTTCACTTTCAGCTCAGTTCATGTGTAAGAAGTAAATAATTCATGGCAAACTAATTAATTTGGAACAATGAAAACAAAGAATATAGTACGGATTACCTTATATTTATATAATTATTACACCCCTAATTTAAGTGATGATCAACTTTATGTACTTTGTGTTAGTTGTGGATCATTTTTGGTTATCTTATCACCAATAAAATTGGTTGCATGAAATAAAGGCTAAAATCTAAAGAATACATTTTAAATGATACAAATTAAAGCTTACTTTGGACCTTATCAAAGTATAGCGTAATATTTTATACACACAATTACAACTTGAATTGAATTACACGTTAATTATTTTACACCATACACTAAGCGTACGTAGCTAGGGTGATACTTTAATTTGCTATAACAATATAATTAACCTCCATTATTTAAAATTAAGGGGCTAAAGTAGGGGAAGATTCTTGCTAATCCGTGATTAATGCCAATGCCAAATGCCAATGCCAATGCCGCGCCACCGTTAAGTGAAATTATATTAACCTTAATCTTTTATTAAAGTTGTACCTTACTTAATCTTTATTTTCTTTTACAAGTGTAGGAAACTATGGATTACTTTTACTTCTCTATATATATACACCTAAAATTAGTTTATTAGTCATTAGTCATTAATAAATTAAAAATAGTAGTTATTGATTACTTTTTGGTTGGCGGGGAAAAATTTTGTTGACCTACTGGATAACTGAATAAACTATCCATCACTATTTATTAGTGTAAAAAGTAATAATGGTGAAACTCTCACCTTACTATTTATTATTATTAATAATAGTAATAATAATAATAATAATAATAATAATATTTTATTAGATGTATTAGTAGTGGGTGGATTACTCACTGCGTAGATGTAGCTAACTAGCTAGCTAACCCATGTGTAAAAAGAGCAAAATAAATATAACATCAATTATTGTGCTATAGAGTTTTGCTCTCTTATATGTGGATCCTTTTCTATTCTATATTTATAGAGCTATGTGTTGTGAACGTCAATATAATGCTATTTCAACTCTTCATCCAAGTACAATTCAAGGACATTATTCTAACTATACTTATAGAATGACACCAAGGTTATTTTTTTTTTTTTAAAAAAATGGACTCATTTGAACTACTTTACACTATGTTGGATAAGAGAAAGTGGAAGAGGAATAATAATGTAGGATAACAATTTCTCTTGGTTGGGAAATAATGTTTGAGGTAAGAATTAAAATAAAAGGGGAGGGAGTGAGAAGGAGAGATATCCGCCCTCTTTAATGAGATCAATCACTACAAATTTAGAGAAATTTGGAGGGAAATTCGACCTTACATTTGCCCATTGTTTCTCTTTCACTTACTGTCAAAACATAGTGTTAGTGTTAACTCTCAAATATCTTTAAGAATTATATATCTTGCTTGTATTAAAAATGTTTAAGATGTATATATGGTCCTGTTTCGTTAGACTCCATTTATGGTAATTCAGTTCAGTTCATTCGTTTCTTGGATTTTTCTTTTCTCATTAACATTTGAATTCAATTCAAACTTTATTCCAATTATGACGCAGTTCAATTCCGATTTTAATCCAAAGAAACAGGGCTTAGATCCAAAGAATATAATTGAACTAAACTCAAAATCAAATGATCTGAGCAAAAGACAGTGGTGATTCTTTTGCATGTCCAATCATAACAAATATGGCGGTAAATACACACTCCAAAATTAAGTTAAACATTAAAAAAATTAACTTAATCCAAAAAGTAATAGCCTTTTTTCAGATATTGCTATTGCTAGGAGTACATAATTACCCCATTGATATTATATGAGAAGGAGGAATTAAGGAAGAGAAAACTAGAAAAGTTAGCAAGCAAATTCAATTGTTAGGTGCTGTAAACTTTTATAAACAATGATAGGTTAATGATCATGATATTAGACAACATTTGTGCATATATATGATGGAAAGTCCTTAAACATTCTAGGTTGTTACACTTGTACTKTTTAGTGATGAAWAATATGTGTAATAATGATGTTTTGMTTTGGTTGTTCCTAAATTTTAATTTCCAAAATGACAACTTTGCTGCCACCCCAAGCCAAAAAAGACTAGACTACAACATTGAAGGTCGAGATTAAAACTTGTGCATCTTTTGATGGTAAAAGCATGAAATTATTAAGCTTTTTGGTGGGTCCTTTGAATTAACAAAGTGGTTTATTTTATGCTAATCAAAATGATTAAGATAAGATTAGTTAGGGTTGAAAAAATAAACACCTTACTTCTCTTCTTGTGTATATATATATTTTGTGTAGTGGTACTCATTATGATGTTTTGCACCAAATTGCCCAATATATATTGCTTAATATTGTTTATTTATGTTGTTTATAAAATTATTATTATTAGGACGATTATTTTGATATTATTGATTGAATGATAAAGTTTGGCACTAATTGCACAAGTTGTTACTTGCTACTAGCAAGACCATGGTCCATGGCTCATACACTTCTATTGAGAGTCATTGTTTAATCATTGTATGTATACATACGTGACAAATATCTAGAATGCCATACAACTCATGAGGTTGTTTATATCATCACGGCTTGTCTCGTAACCAATAAGAAACGATGTTAAATTGGTAATGGTCGAAAATGTCTATATGTACATATATGTCGGTATGGAAATTATAATGTTAATGTCTCTCTATATATTGATCAAAATGGATCATATGTTCTACCATGTGGTTCTCAATTATTTTTTAATGGTTTTATTTGTACAATGTCATAATACCACTATTGAAATTAAATATGGTAACGTAAAATTAAGAAGAAAAACAGACAACTAAGAACAAGTTAACATTATCAGATGAATATGACTTATTCTACTAAATTCATTTGAATTTCACTATTTTCATAGTTGTTATATACTCTCTCTGTTTCCTTTTGTTTGTTTTACATAAAAATGAATAGAATTTTGTGATAAAATTTTCACTAACAAGTCAATTTCACTATATATATAGATACAAGAAATTGAATTGATATACGAAGTACGTAGATTCATTCTACCGCATATATGATATTGATTTATTGYTTAACCTTATGATTCATCAAATTTTAAAACAAATCTTTTAAACTTGTAACCCTTCATCGACGTAGTACACGATCCTAAATTATTTTCACGTAATTTGTTATTTGATGTCCTTTTCAGCTCAAATTTTATTTATCTAGCTTCATTTATTCAAAATGTGTGAAGGTTTTTTGGTTGAAGGGTAGATAGTAGAAGGTGACAAAGAGTGTTTTTTACGATATTGAAACTTAAAGGAAAAAGTTGTAAAAATCAAAGATATAAAAGTATTTTCTAGGCAAAAAATCCAACTAGTAAAAACAAAACCATTTTTTTTTGCTAATGGAGCCAAAAGGGTGGGGAGTTATTTACCACATGGAGGAGGGGAATATGAGAATTTAAAACTGGTGATCTCAAGAATCAGATAGAGTTAGAACCACTGCTCCAAACTCTTTTCTCACCAAAAACTCAAATTTTAATTTAGAGAAAATACATTATCATTCTCTTCTAAAATTTGCCTTTTTTTTTTCCTTTATTTTTATGACACAAAATCATCATATGAATATATGATGATCACTCACTCACTCAACTCATCCTAGGTAAAATTTCCTAGATCATATAGCTCCTATGAATCCTATCTATTACTTACTTACATGAGATGAGACATTCACATTCTTTTTGCGAGTCAAAATTTCATCTACCCAAGAAAGTGGACCCACACAAGTCACAACCCTTCCTTCCTCTGTTCCTCACTCTTTAAAAGCAGAGAACCAGCACCTACCACCCCCTTAAACCTCTCTTTTGAAAACCTCTCTCTTTCTCTCTCTCCTTATACTCCTAATTAAGCTGCTGCATTTTCAAGTTCAAGTCTCTCAACACCTCAAAATGCCATTGTTAAAAATGAAAGCATGAAAGGCTTAGACTTCTCCTGTGCTTCACCAGCATCAACCGCTATTTGCCCAGCACAGACCAGAATTACATGGTCAGAAACAGCACTAAGTCACTCAACCGCTTGAACTCCTACTTAAACGACCATTACAAAACCTTCACTAACACAACAACAACATCTCTAACACCACTACTCTTCTTCTTCTCCGAGAGCGCCCTGCATTTCCGAGCTCCTCTTCACCCTCGGCTCTCGTCTTCGTACCGCGAAAAGACTCGCAAAAACCCCTCGCCCTCCAGTCAAGCACAGCGACCTCACTCCCAGGAGAAAAAGCACCGCCGATATCTCCGACGTCCGCCGTCGTTTCCACCACAAGTTTCGATGCAACAATGGGGCGATGCCATCCTCCTCGGAGTAATTCTTCTCGCTACTTTGGGCGACTCCAAGTTTCTGGACTCGCTCTCAACCTCATCGGATTCTCATCATCATCATCATCGTAATAAGAATGATGATGCCTTTGCGTTGATTCCAGCACTCCTGTGTTCTTTGATTCCGAGAAAGAAAGGAAGATTCTTAAGCAGAGATAACACACACCACCAACAACAACAACAAGAGCATTAGCAGTTGTTAATAGTAATAAGACGAGTAGCATTATTACTAAGTATGATGATGAGGGGATTAATAATCAGAATAATCATAAGCAAACAAGTATGGGTATGGCAGGAATGATTCCCTTGTTCTCAGGAAATCGTCTTCTTCTGGTGCTCGATCTCGTGACCAGGTTTTTTTTTTTTATTTTTATCTTATCTTATTTCTTTAAGTATTCATTGGTTTTGAATTACTATGTCTTATAATGGTGACCTGGTATCTTTATGTTCCTCACAACTTTGATTAATTATATCTATCTTGGTAACGGTCTAGAGTATTATTTATTTAATCTTTGTGTCAAAATTATGCTTCAATTGATGTAATTAATACTTTACGAAGTACTTCGTATTTAAAATGAGGGTTATGATATATGTATAGCCTTTAGGGCTGCATATAAGAAGTTAAAAATTAAGAAAGGTATTAAAAAAGTAAACATTTATGACATCAATTAGTGCAATTTTAACATAAATCTATAAAACTTATCATTTTAAGTAAGAATTTAATGTTTAGGGCTGTGTAAGCATTTTCCTTAAAAGATGTATATTTCGATTTTTAATTATTTATATCTAATGCTTGGGATGATCGTTAGCTTTGCCTAACTATTTTGTATTACCAAGTTAATTATTTTATGAATATGGTTAGTATTTCGAGTTTGATTATAAATTAGTTTTCATGAAGTTTATTATTTACGTTGTTGTCTTTAGCTGTCCTTTTTGGAGTAATTTTTACGAGTAGTTTTTGTTTAGTTTTTTTTAACTGCTTAAAAAATGCAGGTTGTGGTATTGAGGGTATCATTGCACTGCAAAGGGTGTAAAGGCAAGCTCAGAAACATCTCTCCAAAATGGAAGTCAGTCTTCACTGTAATTTTAATAACATGAGTAGTTTTATGTCTTTTTCAGATCAACTATTTTTAGTGGCATGTTAATCTGCTTTTATAGATAATTATAGTGGTGTAATCAATTAATGAAAACAAATTATTATTGCATTTGTATGCATTGTAGGTCAAAATAAAAAGTAATTTTAAAGATTATGCATGGTTTCGTTTTTTTTTTAAAAAAAAATAGAGATCAAAATTACAAATTTTTTGTCTCACAAAATAAGTCTAAAAAAAGTTTAGATAAGTTTAGTTAAGTAAAAATAAGACGAAAATTAAAGACCCACATGTATAGTACTCAAATAATAAATCGAAAAATAACAAGGGATTAAATTCTTAAGGAGCAATATGGACTACAATGGGAAATCTCCTAGGCAATGCATTGAATTTCCAAAATTAGAAATCAAATGCAATTGTAAATAAATATCTCATATATTTACTAAAATGTCATTGAATTTCCAATTTTTTGGAAATCCGGTTAATGAATTAATTAGGCATGCCCTGCTACAATGAGTATTAAGGAGTACTAGAATTGTAACAATCATTCAATCAACAGTTCATTTTATATAGGTAGAATCAAAGCCAAGCTAATAGTTATGAATGCAATAATTAAGTTTGGTGATGATACTGAAAATTTGGGTTGTAATTAATTATGCAGGGTTTCCTCGTTTAGCATAGATTTGGAAACAAAGAAAGTGATAGTGATAGGAAATGTGACTCCATTAAGTGTGCTAACAAGCATTTCAAAGGTTAAGAACGCCCAGTTCTGGCCATCAGCAGCATCCGTCCGCGCGCATCTTCGACTTCATCTTCAACAACTCGTCTTCTACCGTCGACTTCAACTAGTTACTCTTGTACATGTAGAAGGAATTAATGCTTCCAGGTCATCAAGTTAATTAATGTGAATTTAAACTACTCGTTTTGTTTGAAGCAGTTTTACCAGTTACATTACCATTTACCAAGTTTGTGAAGTTATAAACTCTATTTTTTTGGAGTATCAATTTTAAAGTTGTTTTGTTTCCTAATTTTCTGGTATAGTACAGTGTGGTATGTACTTACTACTGTAAATTCCAATCTAGCTAATTCGGACTTTCAGAGTGGGCTAGCTACGATGTCTTTCTTCATGTGTTATGTGTATGTGTATTGACCTATCAGAGTTGGCCAAATCGATCAACAATTACGATCGAGAATATGAAAACGAGTCACTTTTTACGTTAATGAGTTTTGTGTGCTTGTTTAGTTGATAATTTAACACAAATTATTCCAACCATTTAGGACGTATAAAATGGTGTATCGTTGATTAGTTAAAACTTTCGAATCTCTATCTATATTACTCAAGATAGTTCTCACATTTTCGGCAACATAATCTACTCAATATTTTTCTACATATAACATACATGTTTATCACTTCCTGTTTTTTTTATATATCTTAAATTTGTTTAATGCATAAAATAGGYAAATGATTTCAGTACTCCTCGAATCGTTACCACTTACCAGACTCCTTACTTCTCATCACATAAACAATAGCAGTGATCATATATTAATATGAGAGGGAGAGGAATACGAAAATGATTTAGGTAGTGCCGAAAATAACCACTCCATGAAATGCTAGTCAAATAAAATGATTTAGGTAGTGCCGAAAATAACCACTCCATGAAATGCTAGTCAAATGACAATATACTATACCACTTGTAGTAGCATTAAGGTGAATCATACTAGCCAAACAAAAAGAAGAAAAAAGTGGTCATGACTCATGATTTGAGTAGGAAACTTGTTAGCTCTTTAAGACCTTATAATCAATGATATAGATATGGTATGATTAATGAAATAGTTAAGAAGAAAGCACGAGCAGCATCGCATGCCCATGATCCAACATGAATAATGTGGCATGAATATATGAGCATGCGCCATAGTTAGTTAGTTTTACATATATAGCTCAATGCTCATTGATAGCAACAATTGAGTGGTCAGCACTCACCTCACCAGCTCACCTCACCACTTCATACATAAAGGTTCAATGATGCACATTTTGTTGGGTCAATGGGTCACATATAACTCAGACATTCTTCATTTTCTTCTATGCACTAACTCAAATTTTTCCTTTCATTGGGAGCATTTTTTTTATTTTTTATTTCTTTTGAATGCTTTTCACATAATTTATTAGCAACATTTGATTTTCAGTTTGTTTGAACTTGAATTGCTTCTCAATTATTGTTAATTTATGCAAAGTTGGATACTCTAAATCACTAAAATATATATCATTTAGATTTGTGTGTACTTGGATGGAAATTAAAATCTAATTTGCTCAAATAGCTGGCCTCGATCTATGTCATTTATGGTTACTTGTGATGACGTAAACTAAAATGTCCACTCTTTTTAGTTCGGTGAGTTTGTTAGATATGTAACTAACTAGTCAGCTAGAAGTTAAAATGAACCGACAACGTTGTTAACTTTCAAAATATTTCTCATAAAAGGAAAGAAGTAACAAACTATGCGTACTTGCATGAGGAGCCGCAATCTAGCACTCACAATTCTTAATATCAGGAGCTTTCACATGAGTTTTCACAAGTTTCGAGATCACATTAAATTGACCGACCTAAAATACATTATACGTCCACGGAGTTAAAATTTCAGTTCAAATAATTGTCGAATACTTGTAACTACACATGTAACAAAATATTTCTTAGCTTCAACATACATAGTTAAACATGGAATTAAGATTAAGCCACAATGAGCCATCTTTTTTGAACTTAATTAGATGATACAATTCAATTGAAAAGTCTACTATTACCCTCCAAAAGCTAGCAAAATTACTAACTACTACGTGGGAGCCACTCGCACAAGTCACAAAGTGGGGCCATGAACAACATTTTATCCTAATGTTTCCATCTTTGTTTTTGCTTTAGGGGACGATCATCCTCCTTAACAATCCCTCAAAGTTAGAAAAAGAATTAATATGTCTTGACTACTAGTACCATTCTTTTTGAACTAATCGTAAAATACAAATTTTGATATCTACATTACCTSATTTTATTCAAATTATATACATCTTCCTTCTTTTTACCTCACTTTACTGCTTTTTCTTTATTTTTTAGTGGGTGTTTGTTAGTAGTTTTGCTTGGTTTTTATATTTGTTTTTTTCTTTGACCCTAAATTATGTGGATTATTGTGGATGGCAAGGAAGAAATATCCTGGAAGAAAGTAGAAAAGGCTTGCATTAATGAATGATAATGATAATCATATCATACATTTTGCATTTAAATCATTCATTAGTATACTAATTTGGACTTTGTTTACGGTAGCAAGCTTTTTTATCACTTGGACCGGCGCACCATGGATGGTTATGTTATGTGTCTAGCAATCAATATTTTCCAGTTATATTATATACAGTCATGTTGATATATACAATCCTGAGGGTTGTCAATAAAAATTAAATATATTTCCTAACATTCTACTGTGTATAAAGTTGTGAATTTATGACAAAATCACACGTTAATCGGTAAATCTGACAATTTCACCCTATTGCGATGAATATCCGATCCATTCGATCCGTTTTCGTGGATGAAAATCCGAAAATTTACGGATTTTAATCGGGTGATGGGTGGGTCGGGTCGGATACAAGTGAAAGTACATCCATCCGTCACCCGATCCATCCATACGCTTAGTTATACATCAAAAATATATATTATATTAAAATTTCCTAATTGTCTTTTCTTTTACCCATTTATTCATACAAACCCAATACAATAAATAATAGGTTTCTTCTTATTCGTATCTTCAAATTACTTTATTGTTGTGAAATTAGAGCTTAAATCCTTAAAGCATAATGAAAAATTGTCCAATAAAAAAAGTTAATGCGAAATCCGTTAAAAATCCGATCCATCCATGGATGATGGATGGATCAGATGCGGATGATGGATGGATCAGATGCGGATGATGGATGATTCGGATGATGGATGGGTCGGGTGGAGGCCGGATGGTTCGCGGATGGAGGCGGATTGAACTCCACCCGCCCATCTCCGATCCATTGCTAGGTCTATTAATCGGTGCTAGATATTTTTATTCATTGCTAACATTTTCTTTATGTAGTTCTCAAACAAAACCCTAAGAGTTGTATTTATCAAATTCCTATTATATATTGATCGTCACCTAAATTTGAGATTGAATCTCATATACATGTGATTCTCCTTTGTAGCTCCTTTTGCATGCACCGATTCGATTTTCATTTTTTTTACATATATTTCGTATGTGGTGGTACGTACACTAATATATACCAACAATAATAATGAAAGTATTAGATTTTTGTGAAGTGTATATTCCCGTATTTAATTTTATACACTTTTAGATAACACTCCATATTAGTGATAGGACCTTATATATTGATGCGTCCATCAAAGATAAGAACCTTCATGAAATAATGCCCTACAATTTCCTGCTTTAATAATGCTTTGCGATATATATTTGTATATACCTTAGCCTTTATAAATTGGACTTTTCTTAGAATAATATTAACATGATTATCAAATAATTTGGACCCTCTCCCAGACTCCTAAAGTCCCAATGAACCAACTTAATTAGTCCTTATTTGTTATAATTTATTTTACATTGTATCGAATAATTTATTGCATACAATTTTTGACAAGTTATTGAGTAAATTAGTAAAATCCCTTTTTAATTTATTTCTTCTTTTGACGGTTTACTGTAATATAAAYAGATGRCATCTTGARCTAGTAGTAAATAAAGAMTAATATAATAACATCRTATATGTACAATAGGTRATTGGTTCGAATRCCCTAACGACCTAACTCCTTTAAAATTGTATCYCTCTAATACTCATTTGCATTTTTTAAAAAAATACTTCTTACATTATACGCACTTAAACCACCCCAATTCAAAACCGATCAAAATGAGATTAAACTTAAAAATACAAAAAACTTTCCCAAAAGTCCTTGGTTAGTCATGATTACAGTAGTTGAAAACCATCAGCAAGTGTTAGCTTTAATCGCACAATGGAAAARGGTAMTGCAAACTTGCAATGAAGTTTCCCTTTCATTCTCTTCGTCTTGTGCGTATCTATGTACTTATATCGTGACACAACYCACAACACAAGACAAGCATACATTATTAAAGTAAGTGATCCGGAAAATTTGGCATCACAGAAAAGAGTCATACAGAAAAAGTCATAATAAAATTAATATTAGGGACCAAAAATATCGAAAACAATCATAAATACTTTGTACATTTGTTACCTAAAATGAAGGCCGAAAGTGATGCGTGAAAGAGTAAATAAGTTTACAAACCCACAAGTTTTGGCTTAAAGTTGTAAGCAACTTAATGTCGTTTAAAGGATGTTTCGAGTTCGAGTTTTGTCGTATGCAGAGTCGCTTGTTAGAAGACTCATTTAATATAAGTTAGGTGTGTAATCCGAATTAAATTCGGATATAGTCGACTAGTTGGAACTTGGAAGCTAAGCTCCATTGAACCGGGTAGATAAACTAAAAAAAAAGCTTACAAACCCACGTTAGCATGTGGATGTGGTAACAAACTGACCTGAAAACGATGCTTGTAATTTTTTTGGATCATTTGCCCGCTAAAAGTTGGGCTCACATTCTACATTTTGGCCCCTATAAAAGATTTCTTTGTTTTTGTAGTTTTGGCTAACCGCTTTAGTACAAAACATGAAAACCATATATTGTTTTTACCTTGTTATAATTTTCGTATGTGCTTGGAATCAGCTTTTATGCTTTCTTTCTTGGATTTATTTGTATGGTATATAAGTTCAGTTCAATTCATATCAATTCAGTTCAGATCATATTAGATCAGTTTAGTTCAATTATCTAATTCAATTTCATTCTCTCATAACATATTCATTTCAGTTCAGATTAGATTAGATCCATTCAATTTAGTTGAGATCAGATCAATTCAATTCAGCTAAGTTCAGGTCCAAGTCAGTCTGAAAAAAAACCTAAGTCAAGTCAAATCTAATTTTCGGAAGTAATTTAATATGCTTTTATAATATATCCAGCGATAACTTTTAAAGTTAGAAGTGTTATTTGGATTATTAGAGTTTGTTAAATAAAAGTTGTAAATAAATTACCAAATTTTTTGGGAACTAATTATCTTTGTGATCTTTGAAATTTTGATAAGTGTTTATTTTCTCTTTTTTATTTTTTAGTTAAAGTCCAAAAAATTTATCATCCAAGCTCTTCTTATCTATTATTTGAAGTTGAAAAGAACAAAAATTTAAAGCATAGAAAGAATGAATATGAGTTTGATGGGTAGATTATCCATTCGATAGAAAGTGTGGTGTGTATCAATGAAGTTTTAATTTCTTAGTTAACCTAAAGTTTTGAGTTTACTTTATCATTTCCTTAATATTAATAGCTCCATACAAAAGCAATAGGTATATTATGCATTCGGGATCATAATAAATAATATAGTTCCATGAACATTTGTATTTGCATATGAACATTTACATTTTCATATGTTCATTTTCATTTGGAGATTGACATTTACATTTTCAAATGTTCATTTCCATTTAGAGATTGACATTTATAAATTGACACTTACATTTGGAGATAAAGCATTTGTATTTTAAACATGAAAATTTGCTCGGGATCATAATGAGGAATATGGGCACAGAATCATAATGAGAAATATGGTTTCGGAATCATAATGAGAAATATGGTCCCGGGATCATATTGAATTTGCGATACACCAGATGCTGCTACTATGATGCATTACAATTATCTTGTTTTGAGCCATCAAAATAAGTCAGAAGCCCAATTTCTCTTTATTGTGTCCAGTAAAATGGGCTATTAGCCCAAAGCCCATTGATTACCAAAAAATTTCACTACACAACCAAAGCCCATTTCGTCTGAAAATCTCAGGCCATCTTGAAATATTGAAATCCTAGAAAATTGTCAGTTTGTCACATTTTTATTTTGATTCTCAAGCTGAAGTTGGTGAATTAATCACCTGTTTATTTTTCTGCTGCGACAACCAGGCTTTGCAACTTTGCAAGATTCCAACATAAGAAAATAGAATCGATTTTTGTCAAAAAATACTTTCATAATATACCGATGAGGTCTTAATCTAATGGTAAAGATTGAAGCCTTGAAGGCATGTGTACAATATGTCGTAAGTTCGAATCTCTCACCATCATTGTAAATTGAAACGCCTTGGTGAAACAAGTATGAGATCCAATTATTTCAACTAAAAAAGATGGGACAAAGCCTTATGGGACTATGGGCATTGTATGGACTATGGAGGAATACATGTCAACATGCATGCAAAAATGAAGGCTCTGTTTAGCAAAAGAAATTCCACTGATTTACTTCCTGAAGCATTGTACAAAGCAAACAAATTCTTCATAGCACTCAATTGTTTTACATATATTTTAAAATACACTATAATTCAGAAAAACAGAAACCACAATAATTTACACACTTGAGCACGCTAGTTAGTTTGTCAGGAACACAGAAATTTCGAGCACGGTCTGAAGGCCATCAGTCTCATGCTGATCAGAGGGAGGGAGAGTTTTAATGACGGCAAATCCCTTGGCATTGACATACTTCCCAGTCCCACCCATGATGCCAACAACAGATTCAGTAACAGCTGTCTGATGAACGCCAAAAAAGTTTAGACTGTTATGATAWCCACCTTCTATGAACATAGCAGTAAAGGCCATAGTTTGGGTCTTCCCATCAACCGAGCTGTAGACATAGAATCCTTGAGCCCGACCTAACATACCTGAGTTCAGTGCGTGTCCTACAGTGAGCTCGTCATCAATTGCTATCATAGTTCCGAACATTAGCTTCTGTAAGGTGTTCCCTGCAGAGAGCTGGCCTCCGTTCATAACAGGGAATCCATTACCTCCAACGAAGTTGTTACCACCATTGTTCTGCATCACATTAGCGTTTACACCACCAAGTCCGGTGAGGAAAGGCATGTTGTCGTTGTTGATGAAACCAGAGTTGCCATTGTTCTGGGGGACACCATTACTGTTGGCGAGGACTGCGCCATTGGGCTTGGCAAAGGGGACCTGGCCACTAACAGCTGGGTTGGATACAACACCAGTAATTGCTTTGGCTGTAGGGTTGGATCCTCCTAGGATGTCATGCATGAAAAAGACCAACTCAGGGTGCTCCCCAGCTGCTAAAACACTGCCTGCACCAGCCCCGCCTCCTGCGGAAGTTGCAGCACCACCTCCTGCGGAAGTAGCAGCACCGTCAGCATCACCTCCTGTGGAAACAGCAGCACCAGCAGCCCCACCTCCTACAGAAGTTGCTGCACCAGCAGCACCACCTCCTGCAGCTGCGGTTCCACCAGCAGCCCCGGTTCCTGAGGCAGTAGCAGGTGCTTCATCGGCAACTGGGGCATCAGCCTCAGGGACAGGTGCTGCCACTTCATCAAGGATTCGAGCCGAGGTGGCAAAGGTTATGAGGAAGATCAACGTAAGTGAGAAAATTTGGTTCTTGAGTGAGAAAGCCATTGGTGATTTTCAAAATGCAACAAAATTTTAGTATGAGGTAGCTAATTGGCTTTTGTTATGAATTTTAATTGGTTGATGAATCTGGAATGCAACATCGGTGTTTATATATGCAAGCAAAAGTGAGCTCAAGAAGAATAGCAAGATGGAGTTGATGGAGGTGGAGCAGTTATTCGAGCATATAATCATCTTGTGGTGTGTTGGTTAGAACAAGGAAACCTAAACCTCAATATCTCACCWGCAATATAGTAATTAGAKGGGAACTTTAAGGTGCTAACTGCTAATTGCACAGCTCACTATCACACTTAAAAAATTCAATCTGGAACTCAACTTCAGTAACCACTACTTTATTCTTTAATAACAAGGAATTTAGGACAAAGCCCATCAAACATAATTCCCCAAGCAAAGCCAACCTTTTATTACTAGACTCATAAGCCTCAACCCCCCAACATTGTACCGTTGTCGATTAAACAACATCCCAATTCTGCAGTGTTCCTGGTATATCTGGGCCAATAACTCAACAAACAGATCACCTTCTTTTTGGCGAAGCAAAATGAAGAACTTGAACTGTCTTTGGACCTTAGTTTTTCTCTACAACATCCATTCTTTATTGTTGTTAGTAACTCACTGCAAAAAGAATTACCACGCCGTGCCAATGTATGATGATCAGACATGACATGATTACCCAAAATATATAACAGTAATATTATTCTAAGCCCCTCCTAATTAAGGCATATATATTTGGAAGTCCTTGTATAAGCCATTACTATTTAGCATATAAACTAATCACACAGTATCACACAACATCCTTGAAGGCTATAAGGAAGTAGGGTTAGTTTTGGGTATCCAACTGGTGGCACGATCAACGTTTGGTTTGTTTAATTAATAAACCTATCAAAGTATCAAGTTAACTATCAAGAACTCTAGCAATTCAAAGGTCTTAGTCAACATGAGTTTTTAGGACCCTAGCCCACAAACATGTCACAAATCGACTTCAAGTTGAAACATTCAAACAGCTTAATTCACTCACAAGTTGATCATTAGTGCCACCCAAACTGCAGAGCTCCATAACTAGAGGTTCCCAATTCGCCGACTCAAATCTCATACTCCTCTTCTCCATCTCTTCCAACACAAAGCAAGCATCATCAATCTTCCCGCCCTTAAGCAAGCCAGTAACTAAGTTATAAAAGCTTTCCGAACGAGGAGAGTGATTGCTCATCAGCATAACATGTAGGATACTCAAACCTCTCTCGAACTCACCAACTCGAATAAATCCATCAACCAACATCCTATAAGTAGCTGCATTAGGCTCACACCCTTTGATCTGCATATCAACAAGCACCTTATAAGCCTCCTCAGCTCTCCCTTCCTTGCAKAAAAAATTAACCAATATGTTGTGTATAACAACATCAGGCTTTAGCCTCTTTTTCTTCATCTCAAGGAGCAAAGATCTAGCTTCCTCAAGCTTCCCTTTTTCCGCGAGATCAGTCATCAAAACCCCGAAGTTAACGAGACGGGGTTTGCACCCTCTGTACTCCATATCAAACATCATTTTCTTGGCCTCATTATGCTTTCCCAACGCACACAATCCTTRCATTAYATGAGCATAAGTAACTGTATTTGGGTGATTTCCTTTCCTAATCATGTCATCYAGCAACTTCTTACCCTTCTCCACTTCACCCTTCTTACACATAAACCCAATCAAYCTGTTATAAGTCACAACAGAAGGCTGAACTTCTCTCTCAAGCATTTCATCAAACACCTTACATGCATTATCCAAATCACCCTTAACCAACCAACCCTTCATCATTATATTAAACGAAACCGCATTTGGCCTAAAACCCAGTTCTTTACACCTCCCAAACAACTCATTCGCTTCTAAAAATCGATCATTGTCAACAAGCACATTAAGCAAAGTATTAAAAGACTGCAAATTTCGTTCACAATTGAATTTGGGCATTTGATTAAACAAGTCAATTGCTTTGTCAACCAATTGACATTTCCCATAATGCCGAAACAAACCAATGAATAACGCTTCCTTGCAACGAATACCACGCTTTTTGATGAAATCAAGAAACGGGTCAATCAGCTCGAAGTTGCGGGAACGAGCAAGCCTGTATAAGAGAGAAGAGTAAGAAGGGTAATCATGTTTAAAGCCAATTTGGGTGTAATATCTGAAGAGTGACAGAGCTTCATCTGGGTCATGGAGTTGCTTGAGATCAGTGATGAATGTATTAGGTTGGGTTTGAGTTTACGATGCTTGAAGATGATTTGTGAGTCTGAGTTTGAGTATGAGTTTGCGACGCTTTCGAGTGGACGTTCTCTTCTGGAATCGTGATTTGGAAGTGATAATTTGTGGGATTTTGGAGGGATGGAACTTCAACATGTCTTGTGCGATCAAACGTAAATGGTTGCTCTTCAAGTGATTCAAGTCCTAAATACTTCAACAGTCAATACGATGAAGATATTGCCATTCATTAATTTGCGTTAACACAATGCCAAAGATTCTATTGTTTATGTATAGAGATGTATTCGATTGCGTAGGATTACAAATTTACAATTACAATTGCGAGTATTTGGCCTAGGTTTCACTCGAAGTCACATATTTTATGCTAGGTACATAGTAGCTTACATGACTTTTGTTGTGACATTAAATACGTACATGGTTTGGACAGTCGCAGTCACCTACATCATTATTTTTCACACAATTATTTATCTTAGCATGAATGTCGATGCATGGAATATCATTATCATATTAATGGAATATGTGGTTACTCACTCAATGATACTTGATATATGAAGTATAAAAACAATAGCTAGAGTAACTAAGATGCTCATTTCTTAGTTTAAATCTAATCACATAGAGATAGTTGTTCATAAACTTCTCAAATGACATTTTGATTTGGCAAAGGAATGATAGTTTGTCCATCTACTAGGCCATCTATCCTTGAGCATTCAAAGTATAGCAAGACATATCTACTGCAAATGTATTTTACAACCTTTCTCATCATAATTTATCCTAATTTAAGGAATTCAAATATTGACATTCATGAGCAGAAACGTCGACGTCTGATGGTTAATGCACATGAAGAGTAAGTCATGATGGTTTAAAGTGTTTCAGACAACTAACAGATTCAGGAGTGATGAAGGCCATCTAAGTGAGGCATTGCATAAGCAGGTCATGTTTATAACAAATCATGATCCAAGGACCCCAACTCAACAATGTGTTTCAGCTTCGCTTTGTACTCCAAAATAACCTTATCCATTTTAGCAGCTTCMTCTTCATCTATAGCTAGCTGATTGTTCAAGATGGAGACCTCATTCATTAACACTTTCAATTGTTTCTTTGTTCTCTGAATKTTGGACTTTTGTTCAGCACGAGCCTGTTTCAATTCGGATGATGGCCTAAGCATAGGGATTGCCAGCTTTGCTTCATGGATCTCCTGGAGCCTATTTTTGAGCCACCCAACTTCAACACACGCTCTTTCCATGTCATTAAGGAAAGACAACATACATTCAAGTTCACTTTGTGAGATGAAGGTGATACTAGAGTTCTTCAACTTGCGAATAAAATCACATAGATTCTGCATGAAGTAAGAACGGATGATGTTTGATTCATGAGAGCAGTTAGCAGCAATGTCCCCATGTTTTGAAAGAATAGAGCTGAGAAGGTTTTTATCTTCAGGCCTTACCTTATAACCCTCCACTGATACAAGACTCGTATCACCTCCTYCCGAGTCAACCTCAAACAAGTCATCATCATTCAATTGCTCAGCTATCTCTGTCAGGTTGAAACTTTTAGACGGTTGATGGTGTATGTTCCTTGCAAAATCTTCCGCTGCATTATTGATATCATTTGAAGCCACATCATTCTCCATCTGTGACAAATTCATTTCAGTAGTACATGTCGCTAGGTTTTTGTGGAATACTACATCAGGAGTAGATGCCTTTTTCGCTGTTGAAGTTGGATCATCAAGGCTGCTCATTTGAAAGAGATTGTTAGCTCGCTCTTCTATATCATTGCTGATATTTCCAATTACCATATCAGCCTCCRTTTGTAATGCGTTGTTATCAGCTGTCGGTGAATTCCAGAGTGAAGATATCTCAGGAGGGGCAGTTTGCAGGTTGTCAACGCCATGGTGAGGTATAAAAGTTTCTCCTGCTGCCATTGCAGATTGTGTATGAACATCAGCTTTAGCATTTGACAAAGACCTTTTTGCTCCATATACGACTTCCTTCAGATATGAGGTAGAAAGAATAGGTCAGGAAATCAAATTTCATACTCAGCATTAGCAACCAGCTAAAAGAAAAAACCTTTAGCAAACCTATCATGTTTAATACTCCGTACTACAAATGGCATTTCCCCCCCTATTAAACTGATGAACAAAATTCTGCACGACGAGTGATGCACACCCTATTTGAAATGAAAGAACAAGTGCAGTGCATTTAAATTTTAAATGAAACCAATCTCATGACACGTTCAGTTTTTATTTTAGCTCAAAGGACTTCACTAATCAACATAGACCCAATGACCCATGCCAAGATAGACGATAACCTGAAATTCCAATATAATAGTCTGTTTATCACAAAKAATGATTGCATTTTACCATCATAATGTGTATACAAAATTACAAATCAAAGCTTCAAAGATGATGCCTACACACTTATGTCACCAAAAGTCCAAAACAAAAGGCACTCATGAAAGAAAACAATGGTATTTGCAAAATTCACAGGACTAGAGAAACTATTTATACAAATATTCACCCTCATCCATACACTAATAAACTGCAATTTCTGGTAGGCTCAAAGATCAAATTGATGGGGAATGTTATAGTCAGCCCCGACCCCATGTAATGAAATTTAAGGGGAGTGTTATAGTCAGCCCCGGTCAGCCGGTCCCATTGCTTAACAGCCCTCACATAGTCACACCATGTCAAAAGAAGAATTTGAAGGATATACTACCATAACTCCATAAGCATAGAACAATGAAGGTTGCTAACATATTCAAAAGATGAAAAAATACTGGATACATATTATATTCATGTAAAATTTAAAAAATCTCCCCACTTTGCACTCAAAACCATTTAGTTAAACATAAACATATAAACCATGCCGAAAAATTACTGAACACAACCGTAYTATATCTCAGAAATTAGCCATTTGTAGCAAACCAAGAAATTTATCCAACAACTGAAAAAACAAAAAATTATGCAGTAGGATAAATTACCTTTGGAGTAAAATGTAGATCCTTTGATGCTACATTGTCTTCCCTCTGTGATGAATTCATATCAGCACCAACCGTAGCTAGATTTTTGTGCCCCGCCCAATTAGGAAGAGACATCTTTCTCTCTGATGGATTTGGATCATCATGGTTGCTCCTTTGAAAGAAACTGCTGGCTCTTTGTCCTATATCATCGCTYATAAAGTCAAACACCATACAATTCTCCCTTTGTGATGCATTGATCCTACCTGTGGGTGTATTCCATTCTGAAGACATCACAGTAGGGGTATTTTGCAGTTCGCCTTCGTGTGGTTCTAAAGTTTTTCCGGATACAAATARATCAGGTGAATTAACTTCTGCATCAGCATTAGTCATGACTCTTTTTAACTCATATGAGTCTTCCATGGCCACTTTTGATGCCTAAAATGTCAGAAAAATCAAAAACTATACTTTGTATATGCAACAAACTAAAAGAAAAGATAGCAAACTCATCATCTTTAATCACATCAACTGCAAATTGAGGTTTCCCTAWTACATTGATGACCAGYCAAGAGTACAAGTGAAAAAATAATTGTAAGTCCTGCAYGAATCAATATAGCTATTGCGCTGCTAGAACCTATCAATCATCGCTTACGTTTACGTTACATGAAATGGAATCAGGATATGCACATACATTACACATTCAAGACAAAACACCAGTGCAATTTARCATTATGATGAGTATGTAAGGTTAAACATGACAAAGCTTCAAAGACAACTCRAACTCAGGCTACTCACTAACTCACAAATTTGAAGTCGGAATATGCTTCTTGCTTACTTTGCTAAAATAGGAAGCATAAAAAGTGGAAAAAAATGCTCATAACTTAGGAATCCTGTTGTTAAAAAAGCTCATTGTACTCATTTGAATCTCATGAACTCAAAATAACAATAGAATATATCTTCCTATAAATTCAGCAATAATTGGTATATACAACCCTTAACGTTACATATAACGATCTCATACGTCTTTAGAAGTGAATAATTTGGAAAAACATGCCAAAATCAAGCGTCCATCCGTATATTAATGTTCGTTTTAAATTAATAATTCCAGCTATAGCTCATTGTAAATGTCATTTTTCTAAATTCAAAACTCGAATGAAATGCCCTTTTTTTTTCCTTATATCCAAAGTCATACTTTTAATTTGTAAATGTTTCATAACTCAGATAACCAAACCACAGAACTTATTATGATTACAATTTACACAAACAAATCAATAATGCTGAATTTTAAACAATAACAAAAGTTCCAGTCACACTAACAAGCTAAACAAATTTAAATACTTTAAACTCAAGAAAGTCCCCAAAAACTCCAGAATTCAACAAAATTCAGGGGAACCTCAATTCACAGTACACAATAGAATACAAGCAATATTTTCCCACCTTAATTTTCGCCAAAAAAAGGAAAAAAAGAAAAGAAAATAAAATGATTTTGTAGTAAAAGAAACTCACCTTGGAGAGAATGATGATCATGTGGAAATACTTTTCTTGAAGATTCCTAGACTTCCCTTTTGCATAAATAGGTTTTGCTCTTCATTCTCGTAACACCATTCTGCGAATTGTGAAGAACAGAGCGTGAAAGCTGAAGTTTGTTGTTAAAGTTCAGCTTTTGATTTGAGTATGAAAATGGGTCCTGTTAAAATGGCAGCTGTAAAATTTGATGATTTTGGAAATTCAAACAAGTGATGGAAGTAAACTCACAAGTCACAATATAATGCAGTGTAGTGAGGAGAGAAGAGAAGAGAGAGTCAGAAGTAACTTACTTGCACTAGCGAGATAAGACAGTGTGCGGCTGGAGAAAAGTTATTGGAAAATGGGTGTCTGTCAGAGTTAGTCATTTACTACGTAAAATAAATAAGCCTTTTTATTCTCTTTTTTGGGAGAGGAGCACGTTGTAGCAGGGTTAATTTTGTCATTCCCCCTTTTTAAGCCTGTGTTTTTTTGACCGCATCGGATGATCGAATGCATAATATAAAACGACAAGTGGCAATGAGAATTTGGGACTAAATTTCATGCATTTCAAGGAATAGATTTAATAATGTAAACGAGCACATTAATCAAAATAATTTTAATGCAATTATACTATAGTATCATTCTTCATTGTGTCAAAATTATTTTGATTAATTTGCTTATTTACATTGTTAAATCTATTCATCAAATTACGAGAAATTTGGCTTGTTGTAATTAATTTGATACAGAAGACGTAATAAGAATGAAAAAAAGCATATCCAAGTGAATTTGTTGGCAATTTAGACAAGATGGGGTAAGAATTTGAATTCCAAAAAATGTATGCCTTTAAGAAATGAGAATTGAAATATGAGAATTCATAAAATATTCTCAATCCCGTGTTTGGTATAAGTTTGGGAATAAATTTACTTCCTCCGTTTTCCAATACATGCAACAAAGGGGAATATTTGTGAATAATAAAAAATTCATTTGTTGCAAGTATTGGAAAACGGAGGAAGTAGTATTAAATTATATTAATTTTTTTGATAAACATATTATATTAATTTTAATTAACAAAAGTCTCACATACTTGTCAAAAAAAAAGGAAAAAAATAAAATAATATATGGGTAAGAATTCACCCCTTTTTACTCTCTTTCTCCTCCCCTTATTTAATCTCATTTCAACACACCAAACATGGAGATTTTGGTGGATTAATCATGTAAGAAATAAATTTGGAATCGGCAATTCAACATATTAGCCTATTAGGTAGGAAGCTCGATTTCCTCAATTTTATATTTTTAGTTTTTGGGGCAACCAAACAACATAGCTATATTGTAAGTTTGTAACCTCTAAAAATTTTTAGTGCTCATGCTATTTGAGTGCAACCAAACAATACCTTATTATCAAAGGTCTTGGCGAGTTAAGGTTCACTAACCAAACAATGATCAAGTATCAATGAATCTAATGTCCCTTATATTAGCTGTCCAACAAGAGGATATGGCACTAGTTGTGGTTGTCGAGGGTGACAGTTGTGGTGGATTTTAGGATGGAAGGTGGTTGTTCATTAGGGTGGTGGCAGCTAGTGGCCATGGTTTTGGGTTGTGGTGGAGAAACAAAAGAGTTAGGAGGATCAATGCAATAACATCTTTCCGACGATTCGATTATTTTACAAAATCAATTAATCTTTCCTATAACCTAACTTGCAAAGGTAATGCATGATTATTATTTACTCCCAATGTAAGGAAGAAGTTTGGAGTAATGACTGCAACTCCACATTTGATTCATATTGTTAGAGGTTCGAATCCTCATATCCCCTCCCCTTATATATATGTAACCTGATCTTGTGTCACATTCGCACCAAGACAAAATACTCCCTCTATCCTTATTTACTTGTTACATCCAAACAAGTAAAATGTAGCAAGTAAAAAAATACGGAGGGAGTATAAGAAGGAAAATAAAAAAAAAAAAAAAAAAAGGTTCACATAGATTTTGCACCAAGTTGACAGTCAATTAATTCTAAGGTTTAAAAAAAAATGACCGTACATGATTTCAATTCATATACAGTAATTTGCCATCCAGAAAAATGATACTATGAACAAGTTGACAAATTACTTGAGACGAATTCATGATACATCTTATCATCAAAAGAAGTTGCAAATAGTTTTGTTAAAACTATACATTGCATTGGCAACAAAATATGCTACGGGCACCCTACACGGACTCATCTCTTTTATATCAACGGATAGCTTCATACACGCTAACCTGGGTAGCATCTGGCCAATCACGCATTCATGCCACGGTAAAAAGAAAATTAGCCGTCACAAATCCTGAACTTAATTTGAATTCCAGCTGCCTGTGGATGAAAGTGATGTAGTACTAGTAGTAGTAAGTACAAGCATCYATGATAAATGCTGGCAAATGAATATAAAACTTTTACATTACCATGGATGGGTGTCTAATAACAGACATAACGCAAAAGCTGCTCTCTCGATCACGAGAAAGGAGGAGCCTCACATGTGGGACGCTTTTCCAACTTTCTCCAAGAGCCGGCTTTACTGATCCACCTTCTCCAGACACTGTGTGATTAGTCACCTAAGTAGATGACATTATAGATAGAACACCAAGGGAAGTGACAGTAAAATTGCTAGGTGTTATTCCCCTTTCCAGGGCCTATCTCATATACGAAGAGTGCATCACTCACCAGTACACTTAAGCTGTATTCGTGAGCTATCTTCTTTAGCAAATTTCCAGCAGATATCATTAGAGCATGTCCTGAAATTCAGCAACAAGCAATTAGAATATAAAAGCACCAAGCCCAACATTCTGAAAACAAAGAGCCACGTACAAGAAATCGCATACAAGTACTACAACTGTAAAAGAATACTTTGTATAAGACGTTAACCTAACTTCATCTCAAGGACATTCAATCAATCAATCAAAACCTTAATTCATAAGTTGGGTCGGCTACATGAATCAAAAGAGATTGTTCCGGGTCTTAATCTCAAGTCTCAACAACATTCCTCTCTCAAATTAAAAAAGCATGCATGACTTTGACAGAGTATCAGTTGAGAAACAATGACCTAGATAAAACCACAAATTCTGGAGTACTCATTAAATACAGATTTGTAATTCATAATGCCACAATAATGAGGGCTCAAAACACTCTAGCTTCACTA
The DNA here is from genome assembly GCA_008642245.1 of Bassia scoparia. Taxonomy (NCBI): domain Eukaryota; kingdom Viridiplantae; phylum Streptophyta; class Magnoliopsida; order Caryophyllales; family Amaranthaceae; genus Bassia; species Bassia scoparia. Next base: position 11,596 of record SNQN01001177.1, on the reverse strand, counting down.
TCAGGATATTATCTATCATAACATTAAAAAGGTTCATAGATGTCTGACGACATCGTTGGCCACGGAAGAATACAATAAAATGTACAGAACATGAGAAAACCTACACTAGTATTCTCAAGATTCTTAGAACACATACAGCACCWTATTTCTTATCTTAACAGTAACCTCTAAAACTTAGCCAGTTGCCACAATCGACATAATAGCAAGGATCACAAAGGCATATGTGTCTATGTGGTGCATTCCGAGATTATTTCAATCCAATTATAGATTAACAGATGTCAAATCCCAACTTATTAAGAGTTGGGGAAGAGAAAAACGAGTAAACCAAAATCCTACAAATCTACAATGTAACATTGTCACATCTTTGAAGGCATGATAGATACGAGGCATAACATTACTATTAGATGCAAGTCATGCAGAATATTCAGGGAATTTGGTTAGAAATAAGAAAACTACCATAAGGACCACTGCCTCCAAAAGAAGAGGTAATGAGAGATGAAAACGAGTCCACAACAAGGAACTTCACTGAACACACCTGAACAAATTTCAAACTTCATTTACCTTATTCATCATAAACCAGTGGTTTGTAAACTCAAGTAAATAATACAAACCTGACTTTTTAATTTCATTTCCAATTGATGTAGCACATCGAACAGTGAAAAATATATCAAATATCTGGATAACACCATATGTTCTTCATTAGAATATGAGAGCTTCATTATTGTCCTACAACAAAAAAGAATTTCTAAGTCCAAGGTAGTCTTCAATTTTAGAAGTGACTAATAGTCTATACTATTTATATAACATGCACACGCATAACAAGAAATTTCATGACCACGTGGCCCTGCAATAGGAAAAACATTGATTGCAGCGCAACTGTAGTTCAAAAGAGTTACTTATAAAACTCTTTTGAGACACAATATACCATATCCAGAGCATTTCACAGTGAGCCTGTGCAACCCTGAGAGTAAATAATTCAAGGATCAACAAAAAAGAATCATCATCTTTCGTGAGATCCTGACTGACTAAAGGGTTATCCAGGAGACCAGGAATATGAAGAAACCAAAGATGTTAAAGAATTAAGGGGAGGAATGAGAAGCCCACTTTGTTTCCTACACCTTTGATGCGAATCTGAACTTCTCAAGGTGGACAACTTAATGCAAATGCAAAAGGATCTAATTGCATATGCATTGCAGTTGCCAATTCCAGCGTGCATATGCATTGCTAGATCTAAACTTCTTGGTTCCACATACAGAATATATATCACATTGTGCAATTTATCTCATGTACCTAGTGTCTGTGAAATGGAACCGAATGTGTATTCAAAAATCAGAAATCTTTTCTATTTAAGCATAGCCCTGTAACTTCAATTTCCAAACAGAGAAAAAAATTAGGAAGGAACTGTTGGAACCTGTTTTGAAGCAGCATATGAAGATTGGTTAAGAGCTGTGCAACCGTGGTGCAGAAAAGGAGTTTACCAGAGTCTATGAATCACACGACCTGCACGCCTTTGCACACTTGCAGAAGCTTGAAGACAAACTAAAATTGCAGGCATGTTTTGTCAAATCCTATGCAATGAATTTTCTATATACTTGTATGTTTATTGCAAGCCACCATCAAGCTATGCTGAAATTCCACAGCCAACCAACAATTTTTCATAACATGTACAATACAAACAGACAGCCAAATGAAAACTCACCTGTGTTTTACCCGAGGAAGATGGTCCAAACCAGTTCGATTACAAACCCTTCTCTTAACACCCCCTGAAGTGAAGGAACAATCCTATAACAAAGCCATCAAAATCAAAATTATCATCAGAATAGCATGAATGCATAAATCTTCTTCAAACAATAATATGATATGTATGTAATCAGGGTAAAACAATACCTTCATATGCAAAGAAATGTTGTTTATGTTGTTCACATCCTTCAGTAATTCGAACCCCATTCGACCACGGTCTATGACGGCCGTCAATATCGAAAGAAGTTGATCAATTCCCTAAACACACACATTACGACCTATTACAAACAGTATCAATATCAACACATAAGTTACTCTACTTAAGAAAGAGTAAACCTGCTTCAATCTCACTGAATGGGTTGTTTCCCAGCAAGAGGAATCAAAGCATTGTGGTCATGAATTAGGAATCTTCCACTGAAGAAAATTGAAATATCATAAGTTAGTATTATGCAATCAAATCCTCCTTGACTTTATATTCAAATGAAATAACTCAATTCACAAAAACCCTGAAAATGCCAATATAACGTGATTAACTAACAGTTGACAACCATTAACAACTAAACACAGTATCTGGGTAACCCAAGAACGTAAGTGGACAAAGTTCACACCTTTAAACAATCCCAAATTTTTCGGAAGTGTATTTTTATGAAACAAATGCATTATAGGCAAGAAAGGGAATGAATTTGAAGACTTAGAATACAAAGGGAGGAGGAAGATGATGAATACCGTTTAAAATTCCCCGAGAAAGCGCAAGTCCTGGAAAATGGCGTCGATTATGGGATATTGATCCTCCATTGATTTTAACAAGACCATTTTTCTTCAATGTCAAGCCTCATAGGTATTGAACAACAGTTACACTAAACTAGGGTGATTAAGAGATTAACTACTGATCAACCTATTACATTAGCCCTATTATTTGAGGGATTTTTCATATTCTCAATTTCTCACCCGTTAGTTGTAAATATTTATTTGCCCTTGTACTCATTTAAAGAAAATTAGCCAATTATTTTGTTTTGGCCAACGTTTTGGGTTCATGTATTGGTTTTTTTTCCTTTCACGGCATGAGTCGATGTCATTTAAGTATACTTGGTCCAGTGTTAAAGTTTGTTATAATTGTATCCATGAGTGACACGTTTGGGTTGGGGATTCTACTAATGCTATAATCATGCGTGTAGGAATATAAATGCACACAATCAATTTAATTATCAATTTGTCATTTTCAACTCAAATTTTTCATCATCACTTAATAACCACTATGTTCATTCAAATAAACTAGAGATTGTTTTGCCACGCGATGCATGCTTTGTTATGTAAATTTCAAAAATGCTTTAAATGAAAATTTCAAAGTTAGGAAAATTATTTTTAGCATTTTTTAAAATTTTTGATATTTGATTAATCTTTCTATTTTCTTGCTAATTAATTAGCTCATTATATTACAAAAAAAATAATTATTAGGAATTACTTGTATTGTTTTGCAAGCGATACATGCTTTGTTATGTAAATTTCAGAAATGCTTTAAATGAAAATTTCAAAGTTAGAAAATTATTTTAGCATTTTTTTCAAGTTTTTATATTTGATTAATCTTTCAATTTTCTTTGTTATTAATTAGCTCATTTATTTTAAAAATTTAATTATTAGTAACTTACTTTTATGTATGTGGTGTTTTGAAATTTTTAGGTGGATATCACCTTTTTTTCCATATTAGGAAAGGGTCAACGTATTTGATCAATTTAGTATTAATTGACATAATTTATGCACATAATTTTAATTTGTTTTTTTTAGTGAAAAATGTATGCATGTACGTTATTACCCTTCATTAAGGGTATTATGTATTTTGAGAGGGGGACACCATTTTCTCCCCCTTCTCTTATATAATAGAGATTATGTATTTTGAGAGGGGGACACCATCTTCTCCCCCTTCTCTTATATAATAGAGATACACATTAATTTTACAAAGACTAAAATTAATCCAAATGTGTATATATATCATGTAATACACTAATAATTCAATGATCTAAATTGTCATTACATGGGTATTCTTGCTTAGTTGCACATTTTTCTCACCTCTATATTTGTATTTGTGGTACACTCGTACATGTGCATTCATGTCTATTTACACATTCCCTCACCTCRACACTGGTATATGTGGATTTWATCGAATTGTGAGTTGTTTMGGGAAGAATAYAYTATATACTTCTTTCGATTTTTTAGATGCAACATTTATCAATTCAAGAAATTTCATATTAGATACAACAAATGTTTCATTTCTCAGTTRGCATTTTGGKTGGCTTGCTATGAGTTCAAGAKTTTGTCAATGAAAGGCCTACAATGTCGACTATAGTCCTCAACTCCTCATGTMGGARTGGACAGTCACTGTGTCATTGCCTGTTCCACATTCATTCTGTGTCATTGGGTATTTGGGTCTAATGAATCTGCAGAAATACACTATGCAGGAGTGCYGTTACAAGAAACCTTAGAGTGACCATGGTAWTTTCCCCGATTGACGGTGGCCAATCCACAATCGGCGAGGAATAACATAAAAGAAGCATTAACATTAGGAACAATCTAGGTAGTTATGTTTATTGAGATCAATAGCAACTGATGAAATCTTGCAAAACCATTAGTTTGCTCCATGAAATGGGTATTTGATTTATCTATCTATTTATTGCATAAGTTACTCAGTGAAATGGGTGTTATCAACCTACAAGATATGCTAATTGGTACACTTCAAAGTGACAAAACAGGTCCGATGAGAATAACACTCATCTGGTGGAACATAATAGTCAGATTACAAGAATAACCTATTAGACAAATTCCTCAATCTTTCTGCAAGAAAACATAGATGACGCATCTGTTCATCTTCCAGTATGTGCTTACACAATGCCGCAAACGAATTGTCTGATCTATAAGGATTCAGGGAGTGCTGGGAAAAAAAATACCCGTCTTGTTTAAACTCGTACTACTTCCTTCCCTTATTAAGTCTCTGCAGGTGATAATTGATGCTACCCCAAGGCTTTTTATTCTTACCAGCCTGTAATATTAAACACGCATAAATCCATGCATTAGCACTAACACGAGTACAAGGACACACAAGCAGGAGAACTACTAACTTGAAAACAAAGAAATTCAAAATACCTGAGCTTCCATGCATGTGCCTAGAAGTTGCTTTTGACGAACACATTTTTCATCGTTGTTGTGGCAGAGAGCCAAGCAATTGAGTAACGATATCATTTCTTTCATGCAAGGTTTCTGCAGAGAGCCAAATTTCTTTGGATTGATACGTAATCCACTAACCTTCCTCCCCATTTTAGTCCTCTAGCTTGTCCTGTACAWAGTACATCAACATCATWTAAGTTCACAATGGCATCAGAGAAAAAGACAGTCCAAGTTATTCCTAATCTTCTATACAGAAAGCTGACTTCCACGGTGAGAACTGAGTGGTCCTTCCAATGAACTGAATAAATATTTCTTTAATTTTGAATATCAATCAAATCAAATTCCTTATTCCCAAAAATAGAGAGTTGGCTACATGCAACCAATAAAATGATTCTTCCATTAATCCTCGACAAATGATTACTCGATACGTATTTTAAATATAACCTAATTTGGGTTTTTTTTGATCCAGAAAGGACCTTCAAATGATTTTTTTTGTTTTGTGAAAAGGACCTTTAAAAATAAATCGCGCATTTAAAGCCCAAAACCCGGTAAAATATATTTGTAAGGAGGCGACCTTGGCCGCCTCCATTAAATTAGACGATTTATGCTATTTACAAAAACTAATTTAATACTAATCATTTATTAACAAAATAATTTAATCGTAATCAAAGTAATTTTACCGAAAAATAATCATCACACCACACTCTTTCTTTTCTCTCTATCTCACTAACACCCATCAGCACGTCGATCTTTTGCTTTAATTTCACTCACCACCACCCTCACCACTTTCTTCATCTCCATTGTCTCCACTACGCCGACTAAGCGCACCCAATCTCCTCTCATCTCTCCCTCTCTATCACTACCACCAATCTCTCTCGATCTTTCCTATAGTACTACTAGCTCTCTCTCTCTCTCTAGTCTCTTTCTGTCTCTCTCTCAATTTCATGGGGCTGGTTTCGAGTGTTGTGTGGAGGTGGGGTAGGTTACACGGTGGTGCAAAGGGTTTTCCTGGGTTGTGAGTTTCGTGGGATGGTGGGGTTGGGTGTGTGGTTCGGTGATGCAAAGATTGTTAATGGTGTTTTGGGGGTTGACGATTGGGTGTTTCATGCTTGGTGGGTTTGGGTGGGTTGGGTTGGTATGGGTGTGGGCGGGAAGTTAAGGTGGGTGTTGGGAGATGAATATGGAGTATTAGGAAGATATAGTTTGAACAATATCAAAAACTTGTTCTGCAAATAGGCCATAAAGTATGAAAGTCAATGGCTGGTCATGGGGGAAAGAGTCCTCCTTACAAATGTTTTTTGGTTTTGGTCTTCAAATGCCATTTATTTTTAAGGTCCTTTCTCACAAAACAAACAAAAATTGAAGGTCCTTTTCTAAACAAAAAACATATAATTTTGAAATTTTCAAGTTGTCCCAAAACACTAATTGGACATGATTTCCCAAAAGACAGACAGATAGGAATGTGTACTACTCATTCCATACACTTTCACGATACAAATTCACAGACCACATGCCTCACTCATTCTAGAAGAGTAGCATCATGGAATATCTTCAAAATCTATCAACATATTGGGCCCTTGGCCAACTTATGTCTAACACATCCTATACTGTAAAACATATATTGTGAGTACTGGTCTGAAGTTAAAGAAGTGTGAGCCAAAACAAAGAAATTCCACCTGCACATAATGGGCCTACACAAATGTATAACCAAGACATATTCCAACGTATGCAAGGGTTACAAACACACATCTAACACAAAAAGGCAGAGCAGTCAACTCCCTAAAATCACTACAGAACACACATCCTTGCCAGAAAGTATATAACCATAGCTAAAGCCGACAGTGTCGAGTTCATTTATCACAATACATTATAATGAGCATGATCACAACATTATGCATCATATCTATTATATAAGGGAAGGGGGAGGTGGTGGTAGTGTTCACCCCTAAAGTTACACCCTTTACCCTTACTAAAATAATTTGAAATACAAGGAGGAAAAAATAATTATAATTAATTAGCCGTCAAATATCAATAACTTGACCACCGGTGCGAAGAGGGTAGAGGGAGACCAAGAGAGACTCTGGTGGAAGTTAGAGTTAAAAGGATGCTGAAAATAGAGTGGATCTTAAACAAGCGGACTAGAGGCTCTTTGATCGTTAGGGAGGGAGGAGGAAAATTTATGTGGGGGACGACTGCTCGTATAATTTTTTTTTGTTCATAGTTAGCCGACCCCCTTATGGGAATAAGGCTCTGATTCGATTGATCAAAAACTCGACACGAATAGACGATTTGTCAATTAATACGGGTACATATTTCAATATAATATTATTTAACATTTATTTGGATTCGCCTAATGTAGGAAATTCGCTATCTATTGAAATGGTTCTAAATAAAAATTATTGGTTATGAACTAAAAGTATCATATAATTCGCTATCAATAACGATCAATTACTAAACTAGAAGTTCAATTTGGTGGCATAGTCGAGACATCATATAACAATGCTCAAACGAATTTTCAACTTATGAGTTGTTACAATACGTTATCTACGTAAGCAATAAAAAGCACTAACAATGTAGTTCTATATGCCATTATAATTTTTTATCTCGATTATATGTACAATATCTCTTGGAAATCTTATCGGTATAGTTAATTTGATTGTCACATCAACTTTTATTATTAAGAGTCTAAAATGAATGAACTTAGTCGCACGCATCGCATGTAATTAAAACTAGTAAACAGCATAAATCAAAGCATTATGAGTCAATGGTACAATATGCTAATAAGCAACAAAAAATCAACACAGCTAGTAACACATTGAACATCAAACAAGGAAATAACAATATACTCTGTAACTAAAACGACAAAGTATCAGTAGTTCAATAGGATAAGCGAATATACAAACTCTGTTTAATGGCGATTCTTATCAAAATGCATTCTTTTAGAAGTTTTCCTGCACATAAATGGAAATCAAATAACGAACGTAAGTTCTTCCCAGTTTTGCAGTTTGTTAATATGGAACGAGAACACATTTGCTTCCCATTTTTCCCAATGTGATTCTGCCTTCTTCTCACTTTTAACCTGAATAAGGTGTCAGACTACGTAAAACTCCAACTGATATTTAAAGTGAGCTGATTAAACATCAAATACTCTACCAATGTTACCAAACTTCCGTACAAATCAGAGCATGAAATACAACAACAACTAATAGGCTAATAGCAATATTGTCAAGCAAAAAGCGCCAAACGAAACAAAATCGGCACTAGACATCCAACCAAGCCAACTAACAAATTGACAGAACAAAGGGCAACTACTATGAGAATTGAGACTAAAGGAAGATTATTACTGAGCTTCAATGCTGAATTAAAGAATGGAATATGGAATGCAATTTTTGTTGTAAAGACTTAGGTGGTCATTTGGTTGCCCTATACAAATTCACGAGAATTGAGAAACGTGGTGAGCTCCAGGGAAATAGAAAAACTTGTGTTTGGTTTAAACGGACAGGAACTTTCGACACTTCCTTTCGATTTCAACTTCCACAAAATGTGGGAATGTCTTTTACCAAGTTCCCCCTGAGATAAAAATTCCCGAATTCCCGAGCACATTCATATCTCCCAATAAATTATACAATTATCACTAAGAATCGATGACTTCATGGGATGTGCAAATTCATGGGGCTATGGGAAGAATAAATACGCAATATGGAACCACACAAGGGCGTTCGCAAAATATCAGCTAGCATTGTAGCATCATAGAGGTCAGATTTTCCAGTGGTCATGTCTAACAAACTAATCTTGAAGAAACATGGTGATTTTATCTATTAATCTAATTACTGATATGGTTTTGAAGTTACAGGGTTTTTGCATACATTGAATGACACATGGCACTCCACTGCTATTTTCAATTAATCAGGTTTTTTTTTAAAAAAATACGTTTCTTCGATGAACAATTGCATATGCTAATATGGGGAATAAGGTACGTTTAAAGGGAAAAAAATTAACTATAGTAAAATATTAAAAATCAGTTAATGATTCCATAGCCAGAAAATGGTTAACTTGATTAGAAGTGTGTGTTATGCTTTGTTTTGTTGTAAGTTAATTATTATATTTGGTCATTGAATGGTCTCAAATTCGCCCCCAAGTATACTAAATTAAATCTCTGCCCAGAAATCACCCAAAACGCTGACAACGATATAGAACCCCAACAATAGAGAACAAATTGAAAAAAACTCATAATAAACGAAAAACTCGGATAAATTGGAACAAAATTATACAAATGGGGGAAGAAGAGGAGAGGAGAAGAAGAATACCTTAAAAAAGCGAAAACCCTAAGAATGAATATTAAAAGACGAGCAGCCACACAGCGTGGCAATGCAACAATAGCAGTGCAGCAAGCGCAACACCGGACGACGCCGTCCGTCGAGTGAGTGGGGGCCAGAAGACGCCGATCAGAATAGTAGATGGAAGCAGAGAAAGGGGTCGTTCGATTTGTGAATTGTGATTTTTTTGGTTGTTATGTTAGAAGCTATTAGATTATGTAATATGAGGCTTCGTATTGTTTGTGCCCAGAAAATGTAACGAGTAATCGCCCCAGAAAAAACATTTTCTCTAAAGCGGGTTAGAAATCGATGTTCAACTCAAACCTGACGTATCGTTTATTTAGGGAGGTATTTAAGTATTCGCAGCCGTGTCATTAAAGTTTAAACGGGCCTTAAAATTTTCACCCACAAAACAGCTTAAAATGAGTGTGTTTGTGGAGACGCGTTTTTGGGCATCTCTGCTACCACTAACACATATAAGGATCCCTAAGTAATCGTTTATCCAAATATATATATTTCACAATGAAGATTTCAGCTTTTAAAAGTTAACTGGCCGTGGTTTGGCTAGATTATGAGTGATGCGCGAGGTTTATCAAGCGTTATCCCTTTGCAACATATACTTCCTTCGTTCATCGCTAAAATACGCCCAACAAAGAGGAGTTCCGCGGGCGGACTCCTAGGCAAAGATTGCGCAAAAAGAGGTGTAATTAACATGGTTAATGATAAGTTGTTAGTGCTATTAGAGGAAGTAAATTAAGAGAGAGACGAGAAAGGGGACACAAGAAGCAATACTATTGTTGATATGTAGCACATGTTGAATGATGTATTGGTATTGTAGAATGATAAGCCCCGAAGAGAGCAAGGGGACCACAAGTTCTAAGTTGCATGGGTTTTTTTACTTACACAATGAAAGTAAGAGAAAGTTGTTGCATTGTTTGTGATAATTTCTTAAACATAGTTTAGAACCCGTTTCGCGTGCACGGTTATTGGCTATTAAATTCAGTACATACATGCATTAATTCTAACCTCGAGACCTACGTTGGCTGTGTTAGAGAAGCTGTATATTGAGGCTTATTAGATTGATCTGACAGTGTTCTTTTTTCAAAAGAAATTATTTTTTCAATATATGGGCGCAGGTGATCATTGCGTGAGCACCCGGAGGCGGAGGCTGTGGCAAATGTGAATTTATGGCCCATATAATCGGGCCGGCGCAGGCGGTGCGGCTTGAGTTTCGGGCCCCTAAAATTGATGCCCAAAACCCGGGAAAGACATTTAACTAGGAAGCGGCAGCATTTGCAGCAACATAGTTGGGCACTTCTCGAGCCGGACCGCAAAAGTGGATTAATTAAAATTGGGCGTGATTTTTTATGGCGCAAAGCCCGCCAACAAAAACGAGTAGAAGAAAGTGCCCCTGAGTCAGAGAGCTAAGCGGTGCCCGGGCTCACTTTCTGAATAAAGCTCTGAGTTCAATGGGATTAATTGTTCTTATAAGGCGAACTACTTCAATCATGTATATAACTATGCAAATTGTTTCTTGCTATTGTTGCTGTGAAGAAGAGAATGATTGAGATCTGTAATTTGTGTTCACGTCAAACTTCATTTTTCTATACGGATTAGCTTCTCTGATTTTTTTGTTTATTAGTTGAGAATTGTAGATGTAGATAAAATACAGAAGATCTCATCTTTTAAAATTTGATGTGTATAATCTAAACTTGAAATAACAATATTTGTGATATTGGTAAACCAGCAGTTTTCTAGGGTTTATCTCGTAGTTTCGAATGAGATTTAGTACCAACAGAATTCGATTCATTGTATTAGAATTTGTACTGAGTGATGTGCATATTTATAATCTTTAATAATTAGTATCTGTAGCTTGCTTATCTAAACGAGTTTTTTTTAAATACAAATGGAAATAAAATACAAGATATTTATTGCATGGGGTTTTTTTTACTTGACACGAATGGGAAATAAAAATTTATTTTGTGCAGATCTTGTTATGTGATAATTTCGTAAATAAGGAGAATTGTGTGCTAATTTTAACGATAAATGGAAAACACGAAGTAATAGAGATGATGTGCTTTGCTCTAAATAAGTGATGTTGATTTAAAAGTAAGTGTATTTTTGTTCGAAAATAATCAATCGGCTCGAACAAAAATGTTATTTTAAACATCAAAAAATAGGGTCACTCAGTACATACGCTGGAAGCTAATGAGACGCGAAAAAGAATTAGTGGATCAGAGGATGAAATAGCGAGTCACATTTTTAAGATTGCGTTGAATATGATTCTGTGCAGAGGACTTAAGGTTATAGAGTTTAATGTATTATATGCTAGAACGCTAGAGTAATAATATAAGATGAGAGTTGACTAGTGGTGTAGCTAACTT
>SNQN01001176.1:75016-95277 GCA_008642245.1 Bassia scoparia | reverse complement strand
AAATGGTTGGCCCCTAATCGTAAATGGAACAAATTGAAACACCCCCCCAAAAAAAGCCCTAACCGAAAGCATTCCTAGCACTATATCCAATAACCACCAACCCATCGACAACAATCAAAACCCTAAACCCCCCCTAAACACCAGCAATGAAATCCCAAAACCACCATTCGAAAGCCCCAAATCCCYAAAATCAACACCGAAAAACCCTAAATTTAAATCAAAATAAATAAACCAATCATTAGAACTCAATACAATCCCACCTACCCTAAGAAAATCACCAAGCATAACATCGCCTTGAAATGCTCCTACACAAATTAAACCAGTCAATACGAAATCTGAAATACTCCCACTTGTGCTTATGAACTTATATCTATAACGTTTTAGAAAAACTGTGGACACCTAGATAATGATTTATTGAATGTACGAGTTACTGTATTTCTCATCGACATTGAAATGTGGATTTGTACGTTACTTATTGAATAGGAAAAACATGTGAAAGTTTAGCTACTTATGAAATGTAAGAGTTATGACATTGCTTGTCTTGTATTGTCATATGGATAGCAACACACGTACAAATTTACTAACTTTAGTTATACATTAGATATAATTTATTGCTTAAGTAACAGCTAAAAGCAAAAATTGAAAGCAATCGAAGATTCAACGAATTGTTAACTGGATACACAAACTAATACATTGTTTATAACAGATTTTCACATGGAACACGRCGYGCATTYGCCACTCGTTAGATAAAAAATTACGGATATGCTTTATTTGGTATTGAAACACTAGCACCACGCGATGCATGCGATCATTTTAGAATTTTGCATTAAATGAATATACAATGAGAAAATAGAATGTATGTCATCATGTATGGTACAATTTCAAATTAACAATGGTGGATGGAGAGTTATTACGATTTGCAAATTTTCGGTGTAGTTTTTTTTTTTCCAATTGAATCTTAAGAAGAAGATATCCGAATGGTTTTAATCAACTAATTACTTACATTGAGATAAAAATAATAATATAGAAATAGATATAGTAGTAATTTAATAATATAGTTTCAGACTTTCAGTTGATTGTACTATACGTAGTTTCAAATAAGAATTTAGTAGCAATTTAATTTAATAATWTTTTCAGAATAATGAGCAATAATTAAGTGAAAAATGGAAATAAATTAGTTCATATTCTTATTTGAATTTTTTCATACTAATATATTTTTTAATAAATTACTTTCCATTTTTTAGTCAATGTAATTAATATATTTTTTAAAGCATGTGTCTTTTTTTTATATTGCTTAGTATTGTAAGTACAAAAATAAAGGAATTTCATTTTTTTTAATTAAGGGTATTTAAGACTTTTATATCATTAAGGGTGTTTATGTCTTTTAAGAGGGGGGACACCATCTTCCTTCCCCATTCCCTTATGTAATAGAGATATTACCAACACTACTACAAAAAAAGCCTAAGAGACCGGCTAAAAATGCCAAAGAGACCGCAAAACCATCGGTCCCTAGGTGACAAGGCTCTTAGGTAAAGAGACCGGTTATTTTTGTGGTCTCTTAAATCGATCAATGAAACCGGTTATATGTCAGAAYCGATCTCTTATGTCAATTCAAAGAGACCGATTTTACTGACAAATGCGGTCTCTTTGAGMTACGTACGAGACCGGTTTTGACCTACAACCGGTCTCTTATAGTCATTTTTAAATTAAAAAAAGGTAGATGAGGTGTGACATCACACCTCACAACAAATCACAGCTGATTCAATTATATACATACAATTATAATTGGCAATTAAAACCATAAAATCTTACATTAATATCTCAATATCTCTATAAAACAGAGTAAATTATGTAAAAAAAGTATGCTACATATCCAAAAAATACAAATAATTAAATGCCTTAAAAAATATTCTTCATTTCGGGTGTTAACTCTTCAAATTCGAACTTATTTTTTTACCTACAAAGAGAAATAAAAAAATGAGTTAAAAAAAAATCAAAATCAATCATAAAGAAGTGAAGACTAGGAAAAGGAATGAGATTCACTGCAAGCTTGCGAAGGTTAGAGTTAAGCTGACCAGGGGAACTCAGACAACAAGTGACACCACACAGGGTAGGCTGGTAGCAGAGATTAGATGATTCAAATCACGAACTGGAAACAGAAATAATACTTGTAGGTCAGTCGTGGCATTACAAGGGAGAAAAGGCAGCTCAAGATTATAAATTTTGACAGTCAAATTAACATTCACAAACCTTATAAACGAAATCAAAATCCCAAAAATAATAACTAAAAAATAAAAATTGAAAACGAAAATCCCATAACAGCATAACTGAATACTAAAATTAAAAAGCAAAGACGAAACAAAAAATGGAGAATATCAATAAACAACAAACAAAGATCTAAAACACACACTAGTAAAATCATAATCGAAAACCTTGAAGAGATCGAAAAACAAACAACGAAAATTGAAAACTGAAAAAAAACCTAGATCAAAAGAAAAATCGAAAAGTAAAGAAAACAAATTATTAAACGCAGATATGAAAAGCAAAAAAAAAAACCAATGATTTTTTTTTTAAAAAATGACAAAGATATCCAATCTGAGAAGATTAACCCAAAAGAAGATAAACAAGAAAAATAAAATCAAGAAAAAATGAGTTCAATCAGTTATAAAATGCAAGAAATTAAGAAAAACGAGTTCAACCAAAAACAAGAAAACTAATTCAAGAAAAAAAAGGAAACCAGTTCAACCAAAATACAGAAAAAACGAGTTCAAGAAAAATAAAGAAGATCCACYAGTTCAAGCAATTAAAAGGAAAAAAAAACTTAGACCAAAACATTGAATGGCGAGCGAGTAATGAATGGGGGTGACGAACGACGGTGGTCGGATTGAGTCGACGACGACCAAGAATAGCAACGTGGGGAGGTTGAATCAACGAATATATATGGCGGTGTTGAATTGAATGGCGAGCGAGTGATGAACTAAATAATGAATTGAATTTGTTTGATTGTTGAATGATAATTGAATCTGAGCAATTGCAATAAGGGTTTTAGGAGGAAGGGGAGGAGAGAGAGAGTGTGTGTGTTTGTATGCTAAATAGGAATTGGTAAAGTAGAAATATGTGGTGCATTGCTGAATGTTGTCTTTATATGGGGTAATTTTTTAGATAAGAAATGGGAGGAAAGAGAGTACATGTGTGTAAAGTGGGCCATTCCTTTTTAATACTTAGTTAGAATCTGCTAGAAGCCTAGAAAGTTTGATATAATTTTAAAAATAAAATAATATATAAGAACCGTTACACCTTAACACCATTCTTTATGAGAACATGCGGTCCACCAAAACTAAAGAACACAACTTAGAGATGTGTTATTAATAACGTCTTTTAGACTTTTCTAAAACCGTTTTCATTAAATCCAGTCTCTTAACTTAAAAAAATCGTTTAAGCACCACCGGTCTTTAAAAAATGGTGTTTAATCCAATTTTGTAGATAGTGAAACTACCGTCCACGGTAGGATCGTAGTTTGGTTTAAATTTTTTTCATTCTCGTTATAGAACGCTAATTTAAATAGCAAGTTACAAAGAAACACTCAGATTGGAAAAATTTGGTGAGTCACTGTTTAAAATAGCTGACTTATGTAGGAAAACGATATTACAATACGGTTTCCTTTCAATGATATACGAAGTAATTAAGAATATTTGATTGTTGTGTTATCAAATTCCTAATTCCCCAATTTTGTTGATTTTGTTATGTTAGCCTGAATTTCTTTTTATTTGCATTTATTTGTGTTGGATTTGTTTGAAATTCAATGATTTTGTTGTGCTAAAATATTGAAAAGTCAATTCTAATGAGAATTGATGTTTCTGTTCTTTACTATCTAACAACCAATATATGTTGATATCAATGTTTTAGTGATTAAAATTAAGATTTTGTTTTAAGAATGAGTTTCTAAAATTATTTTTGTCGTTCGAATGTTTTTATTTAGAACATGGAAAATCCAAATTTTCCCATTTTGTGTTGTTGGGGGTGGGAAGCTTATTCATAGCAATGGAGATGTCGAGTATAGGGATGGCRAGAGAAAGTCCATCTTTATCAACTCTAGAATGAGTTATTTGAAAGTGTTAGAGGAGATTTACGTAGTCATTGGTTGTGATCGCACTCTTTTGGACTTAAAAATTCTAATGAGATATCCTTTGGACGTYAATTCCTTTGCACCCATGCCACTAAATGATGATAACGCACTAAAGGCTATGTGGATGGCAATTTCTCAAATTTCTGCTAATGTAGTGTAGTTGTTTGTTGAATTGGTACCAATGAACCCAACCACCCAAACCATTACGGGTTCCATGCCTCATGTAGAATCAACCATGCTATCTGAAATGCCTCTTACCAATACTAGTCTTGGAGTAGGTTCTTTTACAAGAATGCTTGTTGATAATGACTACGGATAGGAAAACTTGGAGTTGGAGGAGTTAGAGCATAATAATGTAGATCCATTTTGGATATGATGACATTGGGGTTGATAGTGATGAGGGTGAGGATGAAGGTGCACAAGAAGCGTATGATGATGCCATTAAGTCGAGTGCTCCATCCCAAACCTTTAATGTAGTCGAAGAACTGGATCCGGTACTTGAAGATTGTTGGAGGACATGGTCTGGAAAGAATGTTTTTCAACGTGAGTTTGTCATAGGGCAAAAGTTTGATTCGTTGGAGCAATTGAAAGATGTTTTCAAGTCTTATTCCATATCTAAAAACCACGTGTTTCGAGTTTTGGAGGCRGAGCCATCAAAGTATGTGGTTGAGTGTAAGAGAAAAACATCAAACAACTATCCTTGGAGATTACGTGTTGTTAAAGATCCTGTTATTCCTATATTTTCCGAATTGTTARGTATAAGGTCCTCATGTGAGTAATTGTGTAGGTGATGTGAACTCACTTGATCATCCCATGCTTGCTTCCGATTTTGTTTGCATTGTGATACAAGATCTAGTTAAAGGGTCGTCTTTGGACACAATTTTTGAGGTTGATAAGTTACAGAGTGTTTCATCATCACCCCTTAGGAAGAAACAATGATGAAGCTAGTTTTGTTTCGGAAACATGTAATTGCAATATAACAAACTTTGTACTTTATTTTCCCTTTTTTTTAGCACCTTTGTTTAGGACTTTATACTTTTTTTGTTGCTTCCGTTTTTTGGCCAACTATATGCAATATATTAATATCATTAGAATTAAGTTATTCTTTTGGAATTTCGGTTGAGAAAGTATGGATGTTGGATAATTGATTTCCATCAGCTGGATTTTGGTTTGATCAACTCATTGGATTTTGGTTTTGGAATTTCTGTTGAGAAAGTGTATTTGAATGCAGGTTAGATATGGGATTGATCTGCAAAGCAAAGAGATGCTGCCAAAATTTGCATAGGTAAACTCGCTATCTTAGATAGCGAGTTATATAAATGAACAAAGATAGTGTTTTTGGTTCTATAATACGCTATCTAAGATAGCGTGTTTATACTATAATTCGCTATCTTAGATAGCGTGTTGCAGTCATAATACGCTATCTTAGATAGCGATTTGTTAAAAATAAATATACCCATTATTCCCTGTAAGTACCAACTTATATACGTTAACTTCGCTATTTAAGATAGTGTTTAATAAATATAACGCTATTTAAAGTAGCGTTTTAAAAATAATTTTTTWAAAAAATTTAAACCAAACTATCGATTCTACGTGGACGGTAGTTTGGTAATATGTTTCAATACCAAAGCATATGCGTAATTTTTKATCTAATTAACATTATTGAGGAAAAAAAATTCATAGTGAGCGCTTTCCCGGGAAAATGCTCGTATTTCGTAAATACAGTTCCACTTTTKAAATTTCTCGAAATGCCGTCCACGTCAGCGGTTGAAAGAGTCATTTTTTTGTCCGGTTTTTTCAGAAAACTGTCAATTCAGTTGGCAGTTATTGCTTAAAAGTTGCCATCTTAGATGGCGGTTTTGTGTTATAGATAATCGCAAAGTCAATTAGYGATTTTCTTATGAATTAAAAACTCAAACACACGAGTTAACGTTACACAACACAAACTCCATTTCGAAAAAAAGAACTCCTCTTTCAACACAAATTCTTCTTTCCCTTCATCATTCGCCGCCCAGTTGCTACGCTGGAGGGCCGCTGCCGTGGGTCCTTGGTGACGTTGCGCCGCCTTCAACCTGATTCTCTCCTCTCTCGGTCTTGTTACTTTCTCGTTTCTCCACTGTTGTTGTGCAATATTGTTCGCCGAATCAGGTTAGCTGTTAATTCCCCTCTTTTTTTGAATAATTTCACTTACAATGGAGATAATTTTTTCATCATTTGTGTTATTAATTTATGTAATTGAATAGGTATAGGAGTTTGAGTAATTGAATTGTTAAAGTTAGGATTTATGCCCTAATTGAGATTGAGTTTACCATGAGTAACTGAATTGTTAAAGTTATGAATTTATGGAATTGTAATTAACCATGATTGTTTGAATTGTTAAAGTTAGAATTTGTATGAAATCATCTTCTACCCTAATTTCTCTTTTGTAATTAAATTGAATGTTTACTGTATTTGAGATTGAGTTTTGATGGCTTTGTAATTGAATTGAATTTTGTTATTGAATTGAATGTTTAGAATTTGAGATTGTGATTGGGTTTTGTACAGATATATTAGACATCCTATGAAATGCAGTACAGTATTAGTAGATGAAAGTTGATAAAATGATAATGACTAATATCACTTTCTAACTTTCTTGTAAGTTGTAACTAGTAATTTCGTACTTTTCACATGTTGATAATGGGTAATGTATTTGTAGGATCATATTAGTTTTTGTTTTGATGACTAAATACAGTAGTGTTGTTGTAAGAAAATGCTACTATATTGTAGGGGAATTAAATAGTGTGGCTCATTGTTGTACCATTTTATTTTTTCCATAAACTAATTAGACTAAATTACTGTGTTACTAGAACATGGATATACCTCACTTTCCTCTTTATTGCTATTGGGGTGGGGAAATTTTACAAGGTAATGGCGATGTGTCTTATTGGGRAGGCAATCAAAAGTTTGCTTTCGTCAACTCTCGGATGTCTTTCTGTGATATTTTGAAAATGCTCTACGAGGTCTTGAGTTGTGACCCTAGCTTGGTGAACTTGAAAGTATTGATGAGATATCCAATGCTTGGGTCATATGTAGCTATTCCTTTGGACGACGACGACTCATTGAGAGCCATGTGGATTGCCGTTTCCCGAACTTCTACTTCGACTATGCAATTGTTCATAGAGCATATTCCTAAACAGTCTTTTGCGCTTAATAGTCTTGTCAACCCAGGTTTTGAGATGGGTTCTTTCACGAGAATGCTTCTAGATGATGAGTTCGCCAACCAGCTTATCTGAGCTTTCTTCGCCCACTTAAGCGGGTACTTCAAATGCAATTCAACAATATCCTTCCCTAGATTCCCTAGATCCTAACAATGTAGATGTGTTTGAGAATGAAGATCGTGGTAATGACAGTGATGAACACGATGATGAAGATTCATGTGAGGCTTATGACAAGGCTATAAAAGGTAGTGCACTAACACAAGATTTCATTGAGGTTCTTAATGTTTATTACGCCGCTCAACAATCATGGATGACTTGGTCAGGGAAGTCCGCTTTCAGTTCCGAAGTGGAGTTTCAAATTGGCCARGAGTTCGACTCATTACAACAGTTAAAAGATACCATTAAATATTACTCCATTTCAAGAAACCAAACAATTCGAGT
This sequence comes from Bassia scoparia, assembly GCA_008642245.1. Classification (NCBI taxonomy): domain Eukaryota; kingdom Viridiplantae; phylum Streptophyta; class Magnoliopsida; order Caryophyllales; family Amaranthaceae; genus Bassia; species Bassia scoparia. The sequence continues at coordinate 87,513 of SNQN01001176.1, read as the reverse complement.
TGTGGAGGCTGAGCCAAACAAATATGTGGTTGAATGTAAGAGGAAAACACAATGTAGTTGTCCTTGGAGGCTAAGGGCAACCAAAGTTCCAGCCCTGCCTACATTCAAGATTGTCAAGTACAATGGCCCTCATGCAAGCAACTGCGTAGGAGAAAGTGATTGTGTTGATCAACAAGCTTCTTACTCTGAGTTGTTTGTAATTCTATTTAGATTTAATTCGTGTGGATCCTTCTTTGAAGAACACAAGCATTGCTAGATAGTGAAGAGAAGTTCCACTTTACATGTACTTACAAAAGAGCTTGGCTTGCAAAACTGAAGGCAATCAACATCACCTACGGTGATTGAGGAATCAGATAAGGAGGATAGATAATATAAGGCTAAAGAATAGAATGAGATCCCTCGCTTTACTGATTTTTTTTAAAACAATACAATTACCGACCGAAATAATTTCGATCGGTAGTACCGACTGAAATAATTTTTTGATCGGTAGTTTCCGACCGATAAATCGGTCGGTGATAAGATTTAATGGGGGTGTATGATTCAATAAAAACTCCTCATCGATTGATAAAACGGTTGGTATTGCGCAGACCGATTTAGTATCGGTCGATATTACCGACCTTGTTTTCTCGGTGTCGTTGCTATCACCGACCAAAAAGTTTTCGGGTAGGTAAATTTGGTCGACCGTAGACAAATTCTTATTGTGGATCCAAAAGAGATGTAGCATAACATTAATCATAGAAACACTAGTAAATTGAACCAACTTCCATTGCCAGATTGAGAGAACATCCATTGGTACAGCATGTATACTAGCTGATACCTGACAGCCATCGAACAAAAGACTTAACTCAGCTGAGGTCCCTCCTAAAAGTAGAAAGAGCAAAAGAAAATGATCCAACAAATCTAGGATTGCGATCAGACAATACCCAAAACCATATTGATCTCATTATTGAAACGAAATAAAAATTAAAAATCTAAAGAAAAACTTCTTGATCGAACCACTCACGTAATCGAGCAACTTCGGCGGTGCATTAAAAACGACCCACCAAGAGTCGGGCAATCGGAGTAACCACCCACCCACGAGATTCAATCGCAAGCATCCACAAACGAGGAGGATAAGGGGGGCGCACCATACAAAATCGAACTCGTGATAGCGAACGACTCAAACAGGGAGAAAAAGGGAAAATCCCCGACGACAAGGGAGGGTCGCGGCCCCGCCTTGTGCGGTGAGTCCCCGGCCGACCGAAGATCAAAGAGAGGGCAGTAGGCTGAGACGACAAAAAAAAATAAAATACCTCTACACAAGGGGACGAAAGAAACCCAACGAGAGGGACGAAAAGAAACCCTACGAGAGGGGAGTAGAACTTTACAACTATCAAAATTTTCCTGATAAAAAAATATCAAAATTTCTCACAATATGAAGAATTGTCCGCAACTCCCGATGATTAATTGCTTATCATGTGAGTAATTTTTTTTAATCTCGGTTTGTAACAACAGTATTGTGATGTGAAGTACTGTGCTCTTTTAAAATTTATTAGGAAAATAAAAAACAAAAATCTTACTTTTTGGTAATCTGCTCAAATAATCTACCTTTAAATTATTTTAATAATCTAACTTTACAGAGGTTGAATTCAATTATTTAAAAAAATATTGAAATACCTCGCTCTTTTTATATCCTAATAGGGTAATTCTAAAAAATATGATCCGATTTTTCCGATTCGTGATCCGCTCATTCGATTTTTTTGGATATTCGATCCGATTTGCAAATTTCAAATATCAAAAATCAGGTCGGATTCGGACCACAATTTCTAGATTTTTCAGATATCTAAAATATCCATTTTAAAAAATATAAATATTTTTAAAAAGCTAGGCAAGTGGGCATTGGTGTTGGTATTTTAGTATTGGATTGTATTCACTTTAAACTTGGTCCACATGTATCTCCTAGAGTATTCATAATTCACTGTTAGTCTTAGAAACTTGAAGTCCTCGGAGTCTACTCCCTAATATGATATCTCTTTGTGGAATCTATGTGGTTCTAGATTGTCTACTATCGTCACTTACCATGTTTGCCGCCTCCGCAAGTGCATGTCCAGGCGATCCAATGCCATGAAATTCAGATTTTGTCTTATGAAGTTCACTAAACAGCATTAAATTTTGATTATCTTGTTGATTTATGTGCCTAGTGAAATGACAATGTTTGGAAAGCCTAAAATAAAAGGAAAGGAAGGGAAGGGAAAGAGGACCAATTTCCCTCTTTAACAAACCCTTCTCTCCTAATTTGAACAGATCGATTTGAATAAAAAATGAAGCTCATCTTCCTCCTTCCTATGTCCCTTCCCTCCCTTTTTCCTTTCTTCCTCGCTATCTAAAAAAAGTGCATATGGAACCTATATGGGGTTAATTTGATGGTTTTAAAATCACTTTAGTTTTTTTAAAAAATAAGAAGATGCAACGCGTTGGTCGAAAACTTAACATTAGATTAAACATTTTACTCCCTCCGTAACGAAAAACTTTCAACAGTTTCCTATTTTGGGTGTACAAAATATTTCAACAATTGTACGACTTTCTTGTTTGGTAACTTTTAATGGAAAAATTACCATATTACCCCTTCTTAACTTCCTATTCTAAACTTAATCTACGCTTATCTTGGAAGGGACACAACTTTTTTAGTCTTATCCTTTACTTTTCTTTCCCTCTTTTTTTCTGATGAGGACCACAACATTAATTTGTAACTAATTAATTCATTAGCTTATTTTGGAATCTTAGGGGCGTTAATCCATTTGTTGAAAGATTTTCGTACGGAGGGAGTATTTTTTGGTTCGAGAAAAGGGAAAGGAACGAAATGGAATCAACCAAGAGAGATGAAAGGCTTCGTGATATGACTACCCACAATGATCACTTTTGGATCATGTAGTCGACCCACTTATGGGCTAAGGCATGATTAATTGAATATCTAGGGAATCATGAAGTTTTACATTTCTTCTATTGATTGCTTAATTAGATGTTGAATCACCAAAAAGAAATATTACAAAAGCAATAATATATGTTATTCAACCTCAACTAGTGGTCTAACGATACCTTAATACAAAATCATCTATTCATCTCTCCATGTTCCACAAGCATGACACAAAGCTTCTCCAAGTCTGTCATCCTTCATTCAAGCTTTTCAAGCACCACCTTGCTAACCATGCTACAGTAACACCAAAGTTAACTTGAGTCATTATTTAATTATGGAGCACCTTACTTTTCAAAATCCAACTTTACCAAATACAATAGACAATCATCTTTATGCAAATAATTTCCTTCATATTTATCTTTCGAAATAATCACTTTTGGTTCATGTTAGCCGACCCATCATATGGGATTAAGGCTTTGATTGGTTGATTGATTGTCCTAACTCTTCAAACCGAATCATTTTCAATTTCCTAATAGAGCTCTCCAAAATCCAACTGTTCATATCGATTTTGTCTTAATTTGTGAACAATGCCTTTGTGAACATTTTTTGTTTTCATATCGATTTCCTTAATTTGTGAACATGCCTTAGTTCAACATTTTCCTCATCCGCCAAAGTCTTAAATTGGTCTATTTACTTCATCTAAACTAACAAAAAAGAAAAGAGCTTCTCACCAATAATTTAATTAAATATTTCAGCTTATTATTAACTTTAAAATCTCTAAATCTAGTGCTTTGTGGACACAAATCTAAGGTTATGGCCCATTCCACCATTGACAACTTTAATTTAACTTATGGCAAGTGTGCAGATTGTTCACACTTATAGTGTTATTTGTTGGTGGAAGTGGATAAATGACTCTGAAGATGAAGTTCCTGTGAGAATCCTCGGATCATGTGAGTCTAGTGTTAATAGTGAGTTATTATATGGTTTATGTATTATGTGGAGGAAGGTTGTGGACATGGTGAAGATAGTAGTAGCATGGGGTAGGCAATGGAAATGGCATAAAAAGTTGAATCAAGCTCAATGTTATACACAAATGTTGAAGAATATGACCATAAGGAGAATTTCCTAAAGATGGAACTAAAAGGAGCTTTGAAAATTTAAACATGATAAGGGAGGAAAAATCAAAAACAAAACAATAGCCAAAAATCATTCAAGGGTAAAGATGGTAGGTGGGTGCCCTCTAAGATCAAAATTTGAAAAATTCAAGTCTTTTTTTGTATAATGCGTGTTGTATGCTTTGGAATCTTTAAGTATGACACAACATCATGTTGTTCCATGTGGCATGCAATCTTTATTTAAGGGCATCACATGTTGTTTCTTGAAACCCTTATACAATACCCCAATATAAATACTCCTCCGATTTTTATGTAATGCGCATTTACTATTTGAGGGAAAACTAGGAATAATGTTTATAATGTAAGTGGGAAAAGTAGGAGAGAGTGTGTGTTAAGGGGGAAAATAAAAAAAAAACTGGGATAGTAGTGAAGGTGTGGATAAAATGTAGGAGAGAGTGTGTTCAAAATGGATAAAAGCACAATGCATAGAACATTAAAAAACATCTAATTGAGAAAATTGGATAAAAACTTAAAAATCGGAGGGAGTATTGATTATGTATACAATTATAATATATTAAATTAATTCATAATTATCATGATTCGACACAAAACGTAATGGATTCACAATTTATTCTTATCACAATAAGATTGAATATTGTAATTTTCCTTATCGAAGTGTAAAACCAATTTGTAAAAGCTCAACAACATTCGTGTGTCTATTTTATAACACTAGAACAAGAAAACAGAAATGTAAATAAATAAATATCAAATTACTCAATCATAATAACTACAGCTCAAAAAAGCTGAAAAGGCAGAGGCTTTGTTTGGCAACAAGAGGTTTCATGAGCTTTTAGAGTTTTTCACCCAATTTGAACTCTAATGTGAGTGTTTGGTGGGAAGAGGATTGCAATAGATTTTTGAGGCAAAAACTCTCAAAACAAAAAYGCTGCAATATGCAGCTTTTTGGTTAGAGTTTTACAAAACAAAAACATTGATGGCCAATTTGCCCATTGTTAATTCTAAACTGAATTCAACATCAGCATTAATCAAATGCAAAACCATACTTCTCTATATACCTACCTCTATAAACATCGTTGCCGTCGAGATCCACCACAAACAGAAAAAACCACTACGACTGAGTTCTACTATCAACCACCTATGGGCCGGAGGAGGTAGTGTTGTTTCTTTTAGKGGTAATAGTTATGGTGGATGTTAAATTGCCGATGGTAGTGAGGAGTGAGAGAGATGATGTTTTTTTTTAGTGAAAATTGAGATGGTAATGGTCAAAGATGAAGGAAAATGAAAAGGACAAGGGTTAATCGTTGAGTGTGAGGGGAAAATAAAAAATAATTGATTATTGTTACTACAATACTACACTAATAGTACTCTATTTAAAATTGTTTAATTGTATATTCCTCACTCAATAATTTTTTTAAAGCAAAATTAAATAAAACAAACTACTCACCAATGTCTAAAATTGTCATTTTAAACCATAAAATTGTTATAAGCTTTTACTAAACAGCTAAATGCTACCAAACACATTTATATAAACAGTTCTCAAATCCGTAGTCAAATCCAATGAATGTAAAAGTAAAACTCTAACCGCAAACTCTAAACTCTAACAGCTAAACTCTATTTGCCAAAAAAGGCCAGAGTAAATAAGAGATTTCTTTTCAAACTGAATCTACCTAAATAATACTTCCTATATTTTTATTTAGATAGATGTTACACTTTTTATTTCGGAGGTGTTTTGTTTTAGATGTTACACTTTTTTTCTCTCCATTTATAGTAACATTTTTACTGCAACCTTGCTATATTAACCCTACTTAAAAAATTAAATCTACGTTAGCTTTAACTACACAACCACCCAAACCCATGGCCCACCCACAATCACCTTGACCAGCTACACCACCAGTCGCACCACCTCGCCATACCACTCTGCCGCACCACCTAACRAAAGAAACCCTAAAATCTTGTTTSAAATWGGTGAAAATCTATACGAAATCACTTCGAGATGTTTGAAATTTCTTCAATGTGTTAAATTGATTGAAATTTGTTTGAATTTKCTTGAACTTGTTTCAAAAAGCTTGCAAATTGACAAAAAAAGCTTGAAATTGATCATATTTGATTTTGTTTCAATTTGTTCAATTTTCCATTGTGTTTTGTTTCGATTAGTTTGATTTCCCTTGCAATTTATATTTTTTAAAATGGATATTTTAGATATCTGAAAAATCGAAAATTGTGGTCCGAATCCGACCTGATTTTTGATATTTGAAATTTGCAAATCGGATCGAATATCCAAAAAATCAATGAGCGGATACGAATCGGAAAATCGGATCATATTTTTAGAATTACCCTATTAGGATATAAAAGAGGCGAGGTATTTCAATATTTTTTAAATAATTGAATCAACCTCTGTAAAGTTAGATTATAAATAATTTAAAGGTGAGATTATTTGAGCAGATTACCAAAAAGTAAGATTTTTTTTTTTATTTTTCCTAATAAATTTTAAAAGAGCAACAGTACTTCACATCACAATACTGTTGTTACAACCAGAGATTAAAAAATTACTCACATGATAAGCAATTAATCATCGGAGTTCGGGACAATTCTTCATATTGTGAGAAATTTTGATATTTTTTTTATCAGGGAAATTTTGATAGTTGTAAAGTTGCTACTCCCCTCTCGTAGGGTTTCTTTCGTCCCCTCTCGTTGGTTTCTTTCGTCCCTTGTGTAGGTATTTTATTTTTTTTGTCTTCTCACCTACTGCCTCCTCTCTTTGATCTTCGGTCGCCGGGGACTCACCGCACAAGGCGGGGCCGCGACCCTCCCTTGTCGTCGGGATTTTTTTCCCTTTCTCCTTGTTTGAGTCGTTCGCTATCACGAGTTCGATTTTGTATGTGCGCCCCCCTTATCCTCCTCGTTTGTGGAATGCTTGCGATGGAATCTCGTGGGGTGGGTGGTTACTCCGATGCCCGACTCTTGGTGGGTCTTTTTTAAGTTGCACCGCCGAAGTTGCTCGTATTACGTGAGTTGGTTCGATCAAGAAGTTTTTCTTTAGATTTGTTTATTTTATTTCGTTTCAATAATAGATCAATATGGTTTTGGGTATTGTCTGATCGCAATCCTAGATTTGTTGGATCATTTCTTTTCTTTTCTACTTTTAGGAGGGACCTCAGCTGAGTACTAAGTCTTTTGTTCGATGGCTGTCAGGTATCAGCTAGATATACATGTGTACCAATGGATGTTCTCTCAATCTGGCAATGAAGTTGGTTCAATTTTACTAGTGTTTCGATGATTAATGTATGCTACATCTCTTTTGATCCACAATAAGAAATTTGTCTACGGCGACCAAATTTTACTTACCCGAAAACTTTTTCGGTCGTGTGATAGCAACCGACACTCGAAAACAAGGTCGGTAATATCGACCGATACTAAATCGGTCTGCAATACCAACCGTTTATCAATCATGAGGAGTTTTAGTGTGAACATACACCCCCATTAAATCTTATCACCGACCGATTTATCGGTCGGAACTACGATCAAAAATTATTTTCAGTCGTACTACCCGATCGAAAATTATTTTCGGGGTAATTGTATGTTTAAAAAAAAATCAGTAAAGGCGAGGATCTCATTCTTATTCTTTAGCCTTATATTATCTATCCTCCTTATCTGATTCCTCAATCACCGTAGTGATGTTGATTGCCTTCACGTTTTGCAAGCCAAGCTCTGTTATGTAAGACATGTAAAGTGGAACTTCTCTTCACTTTCTGAGCAATTGCTTGGTCTTCAAGAAGGATCACACGAATAAAATCTAAAAATAGAATTACAAACAAATCAGAGTAAGAAGCTTGTGATCAACCAACACTTCTCCTACGCAGCTTTGCTTGCATGAGGGCCATGACTTGACAAATCTTGAATGTAGCAGCGGTGGAACTTTGTTTGCCCTAGCCTCCAAGGACAACTACATTGTGTTTTCCTCTTACATTCAACCACATATTTGTTTGGCTCAGCCTCCACAAACTCGAAATTGTTTTGGTTTCTTGAAAAGGAAAGTAATTTAATGCTATCTTTTAACTTTGAATGAGTCGAACTCTTGGCCACTTGGAAACTCCACTTCGGAACTGAAACGACTTCCTGACCAATATCCATATTGTTGACGGCGTAATAAACATTAAGAACCTCAATGAAATCTTGTGTTAGTGCACTACCTTTTATAGCCTTGTCATAAGCCTCACATGAATCTTTCATATCGTGTTCATCACGTCATTACCACGATCTTCATTCTCAAACACATCTACATTGTTAGGATCTAGGGAATCTAGGGGAAGAGATATTTAATTGCATTTGAAGTACCCGCTTAAGTGGGCGAAAAAGCTCAGATAAGCTGGTTGGCGAACTCATCATCTAGAAGCCATTTCTCGTGAAAGAACCCATCTCAAAACCTGGGTTGACAAGACTATTAAGCGCAAAAGACTGTTTAGAATATGCTCTATGAACAATTGCATAGTCGAAGTAGAAGTTCGAGAAACGGCAATCCTAATGCTCTCAATGATCGTCGTCGTCGTCCAAAGGAATACTACATATGACCCAAGCATTGGATATCTCATCATATACTTTCAAGTTACCAAGCAAGGTCACAACTCAAGACGCTCGTAGAGCATTTTCAAAATATCACAGAAACATCCGAAGTTGACGAAAGCAAACTTTCTGATTGCCTTCCCAATAAACACATCGCCATTACCTTGTAAAATTCCCCACCCCATAGCATAAAGAGGAAAGTGAGGTATATCCATGTTCTAGTAACACAGTAATTTAGTCTAATTAGTTTATGAAAAAATAAAATGGTACACAATGAGCCACACTATTTAATCCCCTACAATATAGTAGCATTTTCTTACAACACAACTACGTATTTAGTCATCAAACAAAAACTAATATGATCCTACAATACATTACCATTATCAACATGTGAAAAGTAACGAAATTACTAGTTACAACTTACAAGAAAGTTAGAAAGTAGATTAGTCATTATCATTTATCAAACTTCGCATCTACTAAACTTGTACTGCATTTCATAGGATGTCTATATATCGTACAAACCCAATCAACAATCTCAAATTCTAAACATTCAATTCAATAACAAAATTCAATTCAATTACAAAGCCATCAAAACTCAATCTCAAATACAAAACATTCAATTAATTACAAAAGAAGAAATTAGGGTAGAAGATGATTTCATACAAATTCTAACTTTAACAATTCAAACAATACGATCATGGTTAATTACAATTCCATAAATTCATAACTTTAACAATTCAAGTTACTCATGGTAACTCAATCTCAATCTAGGGCATAAATCCTAACTTTAACAATTCAATTACTCAAACTCCTATACCTATCAATTACAAATAATAATAACAAATGATGAAAAATTATCTCCATTGTAAGTGAAATTATTCAAAAAAAGAGGGGAATTAACAGCTAAACTGATTCGGCGAACAATATTGCCCAACAACAGTGGGAAACGAGGAAAGTAACAAGACCGAGAGAGGAGAGAATCAGGTTGAAGGCGGCGCAACGTCACCAAGGACCCACGGCAGCGGCCTCCAGCGTAGCAAACTGGCGGCGAATGATGAAGGAAGAAGAAATTTGTGTTGAAAGAGGAGTTCTTTTTTCGAAATGGAGTTTGTGTTGTGTAACGTTAACTCGTGTGTTGAGTTTTTAATTCATAAGAAATCACTAATTGCCTTTGCGATATCTATAACACAAAACCGCCATCTAAGATGGCAATTTTAAGCAATAACTGCCAAACATGAATTGGACAGTTTTACTGAAAAAACGACAAAAATGACTCTTTCAACCTGCTGAAGTGGCGGCACTTTCCCGAAATCAAAAGTGGAACTTGTATTTTACGACAATACAGCATTTCTCGGAAACGCCACTATGAGATTTTTTTCCAATAATGTTAATTAGATCAAAAAATTACGCATAATGCTTTGGTATTGAACTATACCAAACTACCGTCCAGTAAGAATCGATAGTTTGGTTTAAATTTTTAACAAAATTATTTTTTAAAACGCTACTTATAATAGCGTTATATTTTATTAAACACTATCTTAATAGCAGAAGTTAAAGATATAAGTGGTATTACAGGGAATAATGGGCTTATAATTTATTTTAACAATCCGTATCTAAGATAGCGACATGACTGCACACCTATCTAAACTAGGATTATAGATTAAACACGCTACTTTATAGCGTATTATATAAACCAAAAACACTATCTTTGTTCATTTTATAACTGCTATTAAAATGATGCGAGTTACCTAGCAATTTTGGCAGCATCTCTTTGCTTTGCAGATCAATCCCATATTAACCTGCATTCAAATACACTTTCTCAACAGAAATCCAAAACCAAATCCCAATGAAGTGATCAAACCAAAATCAGCTGATGGAATGAATTATCCAACATCCATACTTTCTCAACCGAAATTCAAAAGAATTAACTTATCTATATATTAATATATTGCATATAGTTTGCAAAAACGGAGCAACAAAAAAAGATAAAATCACTAAACAAAGGTGCTAAAAAAGGGAAATAAAGTACAAAGTTTTTTATTGCAATTACATGTTTCCGAAACAAAATATTAGTCATTGTTTCTCCCTAAGGGTATGATGAAACACTTCTGTAACTATCAACCTTTCAAAATTCGTGTCCAAAGACGAGCCTCTTCTAACTGTCTGTATCAACATGCAAAAAAATCGGAACAAGCATGGGAATGATCAAGTGAGTCTACATATACACAATTACTCACATGAGCTTAACTAACAATTCGGAAAATATAGGAATAACAGATCTTAAAACACACGTAATTATCCAAGGATAGTTGTTTGATGTTTTGCTCTTACACTCAACCACATACTTTGAATGGCTCGCTCAAACTCGAAACACACGATGGTTTTTAGATAGGAATAAGATTGAAAACACTTTCAATTGCTCCAACGAATCAAAATTTTGCTATGACACTCACGTTGGAAACATTCTTTCCGAACATGCTCCCAACAATCTTCAGTACGGATCCAGAATTCTTCGACTAACATTAAAGGTTTGGGATGGAGCACTCAGACTTAGATGGCATCATATACGCTTCTTGCTGCACCTCATCTCACCCTATCATATTCAACCCAATGTCATCCATATCCAAAATGATCTTCATTATTTGCTCTAGACTCCTCAACTCCAAGTTTCCATCGTAGTCATTATCAACAAGCATTCTGTAAAGAACCTACTCAAGACTAGTATCTGGTAAGAAGGATTTATAGCAGGTTGATTCTACATGAGGCATGGAACCCGTAATGGTTTGGGGTGGGGGTTCATTGTACCAATTCAACAACCAACTACATCATAGCCAGAATAATTGAGAAATTGCCATCCACATAAGCCTTTAGTGCGTTATGCATCATTTAGTGAGCATGGGTGCAAACGGATTGAACGTCCAAAGGATATCCGATTGAATTTTTAACGTCAAAAGAGCGATCAACCAATGACTAGTAATCTCCTCTAACTTTTCAAATAAACTCATTTAGGAGTTGATCAAGATGGACTTTCTCTCGAAATCCTACTCGACATCGTCCATGTGTATTGAATAAAGCTTCCCACCCCAACAAACAGAATGGAAATTTGGATTTTCCATTTTCTAAATAGAAAAATCGAACGACAAAAATGAATTTTAGAAACTCATTTCTAAAACAAAAATCTTAATTTTAATCAACTACAAACATTGAATCAACATATATGGTTGTTGATAGTAAGAACAGAAACAAGTCAATTTCATTAGAATTGACATTTTCCAATATTTTAGCACTACAAAATCATTGAATTTCAAAACAATCAACACAAATAAATCACATAAAAAGAAACTTCAGCTAAAATAACCACATCAACAAATTGGAGAATAGGAATTTGATTAAAACAATTCAACCATAATAACAAATACTTCGCTGTTTTTTTATTCAACAATCAAAAAGAAGCTTTATTAACATCAACAATACGATATCAAACCACTAATTAACAACCAACAATTAACAAACTTGGGAAAAAAAACAAAAATTAGGGTTTCAAGGGAACTACATTTTGAACTAAACTGTTACGACCACAACGCGGGTGCGGAGGCGCGTTGATGGAGGGCGGCGGCACAAGGCAGAGTGAGGAATAGTGGTAGTGGCGAGACACGTGAGGAACATGGAATGAAGTGAGAAGGTAGATGAGATTGTACTGTTTTTTTTTCATATTCTAATTATCGTATGTCGATTAGAAGGACAACGCTATTGTAATACCGTTTTCCTACAAAGTCAGCTATTTTAACAGTGACTCACAATTTTTCAATCTGCAGTGTTTCTTTGTACTTGCTATTTTAATTAGCGTTCTATAACGAGAAATTGAAAAAAATTTAAACCAAACTACCGATCCTACCGTGGACGGGTTA
>SNQN01001176.1:45572-74991 GCA_008642245.1 Bassia scoparia | reverse complement strand
TTTTAAAAAGCTAGGCAAGTGGGCATTGGTGTTGGGTATTTTAGTATTGGATGTATTCACTTTAAACTTGGGCCCAACATGTATCCTCCTAGAGTATTCATAATTCACTGTTAGTCTTAGAAACTTGAAGTCCCTCGGAGTCTAACTCCCTAATATGATAATCTCTTTGTGGAATCTATGTGGTTCTACCGATGTCTMACTATCGTCACTTCACCCATTGTTTGCCGCCTCCGCAAGTGCATGTCCAGGCGATCCAATGCCATGAAATTCAGATTTGTCTTATGAAGTTCACTAAACAGCCATTAAATTTTGATTATCTTGTTGATTTATGTGCCTAGTGAAATGACAATGTTTGGAAAGCCTAAAATAAAAGGAAAGGAAGGGAAGGGAAAAGAGGACCCAATTTCCCTCTTTAACAAACCCTTCTCTCCTAATTTGAACAGATCGATTTGATAAAAAATGAAGCTCATCTTCCTCCTTCCTATGTCCCCTTCCCCTCCWTTTCCTTTCTTCCTCGCTATCTAAAAAAAGTGCATATGGAACCTATATGGGGTTAATTTGATGGTTTTAAATACTTTAGTTTTTTTAAAAAAATAAGAAGATGCAACGCGTTGGTCGAAAACTTAACATTAGATTTAAACATTTTACTCCCTCCGTAACGAAAAACTTTCAACAGTTTCCTATTTTGGGTGTAACAAAATACTTTCAACAATTGTACGAMTTTCCTTGTTTGGTAACTTTTTAATGGAAAAATTACCATATTACCCCTTCTTAACTTCCTATTCTAAACTTAATCTACACGCTTATCTTGGAAGGGACCACAACTTTTTTAGTCTTATCCTTTACTTTTCTTTCCCTCTTTTTTCTGATGAGGACCACAACATTAATTTGTACACTAATTATTCATTAGCTTATTTTGGAATCTTAGGGGCGTTAATCCATTTGTTGAAAGATTTTCGTTACGGAGGGAGTATTTTTTTGGTTCGAGAAAAGGGAAAGGAACGAAATGGAATCAACCAAGAGAGATGAAAGGCTTCGTGATATGACTACCCACAATGATCACTTTTGGATCATGTAGTCGACCCCYACTATGGGACTAAGGCCAYRATTAATTGAATATCTAGGGCAATCATGAAGTTTTACATTTCTCTCTATTGATTGCCTTARTTAGATGTTGAATCACCAAAAAGAAATATTACAAAAGCAATAAATATATGTTATTCAACCTCAACTAGTGGTCTAACAGATACCTTAATACAAAATCATCTATTCATTCTCCATGTCTCCACAAGCATGACACAAAGCTTCTCAAAGTCTGTCATCCTTCATTCAAGCTTTCAAGCACCACCTTGCTACACCATGCTACAKTAACCACCAAAGTTAACTTGAGTCATTATTTAATTATGGAGCACCTTACTTTTCAAAATCCAACCTTTACCAAATACAATAGACAATCATCTTTATGCAAATCAATTTCCTTCATATTTATCTTTCGAAATAATCACTTTTGGTTCATGTTAGCCGACCCATCATATGGGATTAAGGCTTTGATTGRTTGATTGATTGTCCTAACTCCTTCAAACCGAATCATTTTCAATTTCCCTAATAGAGCTCTCCAAAATCCAACTGTTCATATCGATTTTGTCTTAATTTGTGAACAATGCCTTTGTGAACAATTTTTTGTCTTCATATCGATTTTCCTTAATTTGTGAACAATGCCTTAGTTYCAACATTTTCCTCATCCGCCAAAGTCTTAAATTGGTCTATTTACTTCATCTAAAACCATAACAAAAAGAAAAGAGCTTCTCACAATAATTTAATTAAATATTTCAGCTTATTATTAACTTTAAAATCTCTAAATCTAGTGCTTTTGTGGACACAAATCTAAGGTTCATGGCCCATTCCACCATTGACARCTTTAATTTAACTTATGGCAAGTGTGCAGATTGTTCACACTTATAGTGTTATTTGTTGGTGGAAGTGGATAAATGACTCTGAAGATGAAGTTCCTGTGAGAATCCTCGGATACATGTGAGCTCTAGTGTTAATAGTGAGTTATTATATGGTTTATGTATTATGTGGAGGAAGGTTGTGGACATGGTGAAGATAGTAGTAGACATGGGGTAGGCAATGGAAATGGCATGAGAAAAGTTGAATCAAGCTCAATGTTATACACAAATGTTGAAGAATATGACCATAAGGAGAATTTCCTAAAGATGGAAACTAAAAGGAGYTTTGAAAATTTAAACATGAATAAGGGAGGAAAAAATCAAAAACAAAAAACAATAGCCAAAAATCATTCAAGGGTAAAGATGGTACGGTGGTGCCCCTCTAAGATCAAAATTTGAAAAATTCAAGTCTTTTTTTGTATTAATGCGTGTTGTATGCTTTGGAATCTTTAAGTATGACACAACATCATGTTGTTCCATGTGGCATGCAATCTTTATTTAAGGGCATCACATGTGTTGTTTCTTGAAACCCCTTATACAAATACCCCCCAAATATAATACTCCCTCCGATTTTTAATGTAATGCGCATTTACTATTTGAGGGAAAACTAGGAATAATGTATTATAATGTAAGTGGGGAAAAGTAGGAGAGAGTGTGTGTTAAGGGGGAAAAGTWAAAAAAAAAACTGGGATAAGTAAGTGAAGGTGTGGATAAAATGTAGGAGAGAGTGTGTTCCAAAATGGAATAAAGCACAATGCATAGAACATTAAAAAACATCTAATTGAGAAAATTGGATAAAACATTAAAAATCGGAGGGTTATTGAAATGTATACAATTAATAAAATATTAAATTAATTCATAATTATCATGATTCCACACAAAACGTAATGGATTCAAATTATTCTTATCACAAATAGATTTGATATTGTATTTCCTTATCGACAGTGTAAAACAAATTTTAAACTCAACAACATTCGTGTGTCTATTTTATAACACTAGAACAAGAAAACAGAAATGTAATAAATAAATTCAAATTACTCAATCATAATAACTACAGCTCAAAAAAGCTGAAAAGGCAGAGGCTTGTTTGGCAACAAGAGGTTTCATGACTTATTAGAGTTTCACCCAATTTGAACTCTAATGTGAGTGTTTGGTGGAAGAGGATTGCAATAGATTTGAGCAAAAACTCTCAAAACAAAAACGCTGCCAATATGCAGCTTTTTGGTTAGAGTTTACAAAACAAAAACATTTGATGGCCCAATTTGCCCATGTTAATTCTAAACTGAATTCAACATCAGCATTAATCAAATGCAAAACCAACTTCTCTATGATACCTACCTCTATAAACATCGTTGCCGTCGAGATCCACCACAAACAGAAAAAACCACTACGACTGAGTTCTACTTCAACCACCTATGGCCGGAGAGGTGAGTGTGTTTCATTTTAGGGGAATAGTTATGTGGATGTTAAATTGCCGATGGTAGTGAGGATGGAGAGATGATGTTTTTTTTATGAAAATTGAGATGGTAATGGTCAAAGATGAAGGAAAAATGAAAAGGACAATGGTTATCGTTGAGTGTTGCAGGGGAAAATAAAAAAAATAATTGATTTATTGTTATAGAAATACTACATCTACATCTTACCTAATTCTTATAAATTTGTTTACTTGTAATAATTCCTCATTACACCAATTTAATTTTTAAAGCAAAATTAACATAAACAACTACTCGACACGAATGTCTTAAAATTGGTCATTTTAAACAACATAAAATTGTTTAATAAGCTTTACTAAACAGCTAAAATGTACCAAACATATATACAAACAGTTCTCAAATCCGTAGTCAAAATCAAATGAATGTAAAATGACTAAAACTCTAACTGTCGCGAAACTCACTCAAAACTCTTAAACAAGCTAATACCTCTATATTGCTCAAAAAAGGGCCAGAAGTAAATAAGAGATTCTTTCAAACGGAATCTAGCCTTAAAATAATACTTCTCTATATTTTTTATTCTAGATTAGATTTGTTTCACGACTTTTATTCGTGAGTGTGTTTTGTCTTAGATGTTCACACTTTTTTCTCTCCTTATATAGTAAACATTTTTTACTGCAACCTTGCTTATTAACCCTACTTAAAAAAATAAATCTACTGTTAGCTTTAACTACTACAACCACCGCCAAACCTCATGGCACCACACCAACAATCACCTTGACAGCTACACCACCAGTCGCCCAGTCCTATCTCGCCAATCGAATCAAATGTACCATTCGTACTTGCCTGCAGCCACCTAAGAAAGAACCCTAAAATCTTGTTTTGATAATTGTGAAAATCTATACGAAACTCACTTGAGATGTTTTGAAATTTCTTCAATGTGTTAAATTGATTGAATTTTGTTGAATTTGCTTGAGACTTGTTTCAAAAGCTTGCAAATTGGACAAAAAAAAGCTTGAATATTGACTAATTGATTTTTGAATTTCAATTTGTTCAATTTCTCATTGTGTTTTGTTCGCATTAAGTTTGATTTCCCGTTGCGTTGTGTTTTATTTTTAGTTTTTTTCATTTCCCCTCGATTTCGATTTTATTGGTTGAAGGTGATGGTGGGTTTTATGGCTGTCGAATGCCGGTGGTTGTCGGTTGACGATGTTGTGGTCGATTGTTTGTGGTTGGCAAATTGTTGTGGTTGGCAATGGTTGGTGGTGCTTGTGCTTACACTACAAAAAAACAAGGCCAATTGCGACGCTTTTTTTGTCTTTATTGCGACAGCAAAAAAGCGTCACTATATTGCATTGTGATGCTTTGGGAAAGCGTCACTAAATAGCGTCATTATTTTCAGCGTGGCTATTATAACCACCGCTTTTTGATGTCACTATAAGTTCCATATTGTGACGCTTTAAAGCATCTTGACCATGTAAATTGTGACCGAGTCTTATTTACTTGTCCATGTGACATCATTGTGACCGCTTTTATATTGAAAATAGGAGGATCGCTTTTTTTTTATCAAAAATTATTTCATATGTAGGCAATGCGCCTAAATTAATGAACGACTAAAAAAGCGTCATAATTGCAACTTTTTATTAACTAAATATCAACATTAAAATAGACAAAACAGGATGTTACTAATATAACAAAGGCACTGACCCCTAACATAAGACGAAAACCATACAGGGGTTCCAAACCCATCACAATTACAAATTCTAATGAAAACAAATTAAATACAATAATAATCATATATTAATTAACATAATCCTAAGATTTCAAATAATGAATAGTGAAAAGGTCTCGCATAACAGACAAAAATAGCTAAAGAGCATTTTCTAAGAAGTTATGTCTAAACAAGCTAAATTCAAAGAAACTACAAACAAATATAAATAGTGGTTGTCGTCCTAGCTGACAAGATTCCATTGTCTAACCAAAAAAATAATTAAAATGCAGGAAACAGCTACCTAAATAGGATTTTTATATGACCCTCTTAATCGATAGTCCATCAATTGTTGAATAAACTTTGTAACATCTTACATCCTTCTCCATGTAAATGGAGAAGTGTCACTCTTTTGCCGTCGCCACTTTGAAACTTTGAATCTACAAAATTAAAGCACAATAAAAAGTATGGTCAAAGACACAAACACAATTATCGAACAAGTCATTACCTATTCTTACTTTAGCTAAAACTACATGGACATAGGGTAATAATTTGGAATTTGTGAATGAGGGGAAGAAATCAGAAGTAGATCTTATTGACTAAAAGAGAAATGCATTTTCACCAAAAACCTTCTAAAATCCTAAAACATGCAGCTAGCTATTAATTCAAAGTATATCACACAACCAAGAGCAAAAATAGTGGAGAGTTGCGAAGAAAGGAAAAGTTAGGTTGTGTCGTAAAACTCTGAGTATCGATAACGTGTATGGCCGGATCCCAGCATACTAAAAGTTTGGTGCCGAAGCATTTTCCACCCGCGCACTATCTCTGGTTCAAAACGTGAAGCAAATTGAAGAAGAAAATGATCCTTGAATGTTTGAGTTGTTTCATCGAATTTTTCTCTAGAAGGCTTGATTTTCGTAACACTTTACTCTGATAAGTCCTGGCTTTTGGAAAGCATTCTCCGACTTCAAAACATTATCGAGTCATATGGCAGTAAGCTTTTTTGCCCTATCAAGAGCCTTCAGCCACCAAATTATGTACTGCTGCTTCACGCCAAAACCATGAAATTCAAAAGGACGTTAGGAAGCATCGCCTCTGTGTACATAAGCCATTAAAGACCTTATTCTCATCTAAACCCTCGCACTTGGAAGAAGAAGAACTATGCAATGGTGTTCTTTGACTTACGCAGTTGCATCTTCCTATAAAAATTTAGAAATATAGTATTAATCATAGTATATGAAAATGATGCCGGCATAAAGTAATATTATTGGCAATGTAATACCATGAATTAGACACGAGCAATGTGCCCTCCTGTACGAAACTTCCATTCCTTTCTGTGAAACTTCTTATCATGATAATTCTAGGAATGGAACTATCGTCCTTTTTCCTTCTCTACAAAAATCGGGACGAAATGAATCAATATAAAGCTGGAATAATCATGGATTTTAAGACAAAATAATGAAATCTAAGGGGGAAAAAAATACAAAATCAGCTCTCGGATTAGCAAAAGCCTCGATAGCGCCACTGAAGTGAATATCGCGCTTGTGATGGCTCGAATGCAATCTATATTGTCCAAGTTTTGATAATCTTCTATACTAAAAAGAAGATATGAATCAAATGCGGGTTAAAGAATTCACCAGATAAATAAGAGATTATTTCCTCTAGGATGTAGCACAATCAATGATGCATACGATTAGGGCTGAAGAGTCAGCTAATGAGGAGCCGGGGTAGAACCTCTTGCAAAAATGCTTCTCTAATCTATATACCTATTTACCTTTAAGGTACTACCTGAAAAAAGTTGGTGAGAAACCAATAGTTCAACCAATCTGTCCAAGTTTTGTGTTACTGACTCCATGCAGGTCGATTCTCATAATTCTCGTGTCCTGTTGTTCGTGTTAGGATTAAGTAACAGACTCCTCAAGAAAAAATCCATAATTCTTCCAGTATTTTGGACGTGGCGAATGCAATATTGCGTTTGTGAATCCATTCTCCCACTGGTCATCACATACAAATGAATCTAGATAAGAAATAACTACAAATTAATTAGATAGTTACAACTACATAAGAAGGAAGGTCGTACTATGGTGAGTTTGACTATATAATATGACAAAGAAATATAAAGGTGCTAGGTAAGCATAAAAGATATAATGAATTGAAATTGCATACTCCTCCGAAATTACCTGTCAAACACCAAATCATCACAATTCTTTATCGTTCCTGCATATACAGTTAAAATTACGTACAATACAGTAGCAGTAGTAGTAGGCAATATAATACACAGGTAGCATATCGAGACAAATGTCACGTACCAAATGCACTGGAAACAACAACGCAATGTATGAGATAAGAATCAGAAAACATTTCTTTTTATAGTATCAAAGAAAACATATGTTCGAACTGTTCTTGCAGTTTGTATTAGATAGAACAAGCAACCTGAGCTAAGAACTAAGTTATAAATCTGTTCCCGCCAATATAAGCTAAATAAACACCTCATCAAATCCAGTGTGTGCTCGATGCATTTCTTACTATATCTGAATTTCTTAATAAGCGCTGAGCATAAGGATAACGGTGAATCCATTAGGTTACGATGTCCATCCAAGCAAAACTGAATACGAGACACAAATTTACATCGAATCATACACAAACGTAACAGTCAGTCTTTCTGGTATGGCAGAAACTTGAATACAGCACCAGGAACACATCAAATATAGACAGAAGGGATCATGTATTAGACATAGATAATGACGTAGTATACACAAGAAGAAGTCGGTCTAACGTCAGAAATATAAAATAGTACGTAAAACAGCATTATTAACAAATGGAATCATAGATAATTAAATGATAATCGAGCCACGTTGATCTCAGAGAGGATGTTAGGATGATGTGATGATGACTTGTTTGAATGCAATAAAAGAATCATATATAGTATAATGAGAATGACGTCTGAATCAGATAATAATGTACACTAGGCGATGAATGTCATGAAAAACATATGCCGAAAAATGCAAAGAGTAGTCAGACTTGAAGATAGAATTCTCAGACCCGACAATATTCTCCCATAAAGAATTGTTCCCTATCTACAGTGCAAAATATGCTTTTAAAACCTAGATATAGCAGTAGACTCAGTAGTGAGACCAACAATGGAAGTATGATAAAATTGGCATGCTGACTATTTGCTGGTCGGCTGACCCGTTGAAATATTTGATCACGAACCATTCAAATTGCAAGACTACTTTTCTCTCTTTCCTCGGGGGATTTTTCGGTGATTCCGTTTTTCAGATTCACCGATCTTATTAATCCTTGTTGGTCTTATTTGGGAAAAGTTATAAACTTTTGTAAGAGTTGAATAAGGTATAATAGATACTTTATTTGGCAACTAGTACAAAAATTCAACTTGATCCCTTGCATCCTTTCGAAACGGCTGCTGCTGAGCAAACACCATCACGCCAGAGCTGCCCAAACTATATCCCTTAGCGCTTAGGATGAATAATGAAAGATAGTATTTTCATGGTGCGCAAGTACTATTCCTGAGCATTAGATCAATTCTAAATGGTAGGACAATGCCAAAATGGCTTCTTTCTTTTATAATTATAATTATGAATCCAAATAATTGATGGGTAAAATAAGAGTAACTTAAACTTCATACATCTCTACTAATCTCGTATCTCTAGTTTAAATGCTTCTTTCCTCGTGCGTTCCTAATGGAAACTTTGGGTTTAGGATAAATGCGATCAACCGCGAATAAAATACTATGATTATAATAAAATGTAAATCCTCTTAATCCATAACAAACATTTATCATGAAAAGAACTACAAGAAAAGTTTTTGGATTTTACAATTTGTACCTAGAAATATATTGTTATGAAAATTGTATTAATTGAATATCTAATACTCTTATAATGAGATGTTGACCTTATCTGACAATAGAAATAGAGTCCTAGTGGAAATGCCGCCAACATCCTACTATCCTTCCTGTATCCTTAATGTATATACATAATCTCACTAGAAAATGTTCTATAACAGTCATTAATTTATCCGGTAGTTTGATTAGTTGTGCAAAGTGACCAATTTTATAGTTTTGTAAACAGTGTTGGTTTACTCTTATCGTAGCTTATTGACTTAGTAATTGATCTTTTCACATCGTAGAGAAACCCCTCAACCCATCTATAGTCAACAATTTCCCAAAATGCCAACGTAATACACGAACGAAACCGGAAGGAATGGAGTTCATTGATATTCAGAAATGCAGTTCAAAGTACTTGTGTAGGATGTTTGATGTATGGAACTATTCGATAATACCCTATGCCTGATTTGAGATATATGAGCAGTTGATATTTCATATCAAAGGAAAATACATCCTAAATAGCAAGATAAAACTGTGTGGATACTACCGAAATCGTCTCGAGGATGGTCAGCACAAAATCCACAAAGTGTTTTGGTGGGCACATGATGTTTACGGATATTAACCTATGATGTTTCTTATTTCATGGCCAACATTATTGTCAAAACTTGCGTCGAATACTATCCCTGTAGTAGGTGTTTACTTATTGTGGCTGAAAACTTAAGGAAATAGGTTAATGCGTACAATTATAAAAGCCTGGGCTCGGCAATTCCCTAATGTAGTTTTAAAGGATACACCAAACCTACAATTCTTACAAAGGTTAAAGATGTCCCCTTCCATTGTTCAGGGAAATCTAAAAGGAGCTATGTGAGGATAAACCTTTAAAAACTACATTGAGATTCCAGGTGGTAATACATGATAAGTATGTTATTCTCTGGTCATTGAAGAGTGGATAAAAGTAATGCTTGTTGTGTGGCTGATAGGAGATCGTAAATGTTTATGCCTGCAAGGGACAACTAATATGAATGCTGCAAAAAGTATTTTGCTCATGGTTGTCATGGGTAGAACAATTCAACCAGATCTGATGTTCCAAGCTTTTTCACTTTCGCTTATGTTACTACCTTTCCAAAGTTCATGCTTTATTTATTTCACACATATCAAGCTTCCAAACAACATGGCAATTTCCGTCTCTTTAACATCTGCAAGAAAGTAAGTGTATCAGAAACCTAAGGACCACACAGATTTTCAAAAACTACGCTCAGAAAGCACTCGACTAAGACGACTGTCACCTAGTATGCATTATCCTAATGGATTAAAAAAAAAAAATCTGCAATAGGTGGATAAGGCTGAGGCTTCTGTTTGCACGTGGGTCAGAAACTAGATGGCTGTTATTGGCCATCATGGATCTCGTAGGAAGGAGTCCAATATGTTTACTGAGTCCAAATGCCTGTTCAATCCTATGCTAATGCTCTGAATATACATGGTTATTACTTTTGCAACTACTTAGCTAATCTTGGCATATCTCATAGACAATTGCGTTTACTGTGGTTGTACTGCAGAGGAATAAAATGCTTAATGTTCAAAAGGAAAATTGATACCCCATTGTTGAGTCAGCTACACAGGTATACCCCATATGATCAATGAGCCTCCGTTAATATTTCTATATGAAATGTATCTTCTTTGTAGCATATCACATTCTCCCCTCAACAAAAATCTTATAGATGAAAATTAGTTACATACGGCAGAGATCTGAAAAGCCAAACCATATTGTTGCCTTTTCCATGGTGTTCTTCAGACAAAATATTCGCAACAACCTTCAGGTGTGCCGAGCACTCTGCGCTCGTTCAAAAAATGAAATGATCTGTACCAAATATTAATTAAGAAGATGATGAAATTTGGAAGAAATGACTACTCATCGATTGTAAATCTTTCTAAGACAGAATTTATCTACCCATGTGACTATCTAAAATTCGCAACTTAATTGAAAAAAAATATGCTTCTATAGTCTATTCTATTCCGTGAAATGCATTTCTGTGTTCTGATTTCCTCTTATTTTGTGGTTCCGTATCCTAAACTGTCATTGTTTTTCTGACCATTTTCTGTATCATTATTGTTGCTTAGGAATGGCAGAACCATCCATAGTATTAAGGCGGGCGTTCAATTCTTGGTTCAGGCAAGGGGACATATCGTGGAAGGTTAAGCCCGGGTGTGAGATGGTAGTTAGTTTAGGATTAATTATGGTTTAATTTTAGATAATTTAAGTTTGTGGAATTCATGTTTTCAACCATGACCAACTTACACGTGTCGTATTAAACCTAATCAACAGTAAAACTGGTTAGCCAAACCGGTTAGGGTACATTTTTGGGAAGATCCGCACCTAAAAGGTCGGATTATACTTTGAAATAATCCAAAGTGGGTTTATTTTGGAGACCCACCAAAGGTGGGATATACCTGTAATTTTTCCTTAAATTAGAAGATGCGAAAGAAGTTTAGTTGTGCACATCTTATATTATATGCACCAATCTTATTATGAATTGATTTGTTTTAGTTATAAAGGTTTGTAGTGAGACAGGGAATGTACTGATTAACAAAAAAAAGAAAATTCATAGCATTGGAATAGAATGGCGATCAAGAATCATCAATCATTCACATGGATGATCTTGTTGGTTAAAGTTGAGTTGCCATGCTTCTTTTGTTCTTAAAATCGCTTAAGAGTAATTTGGTACTAAATAAGATTGGCTTTCTTTTGTTCTTTTCCTGTTGAAATTTGAAAATCTCCATAGTTCCTAACCTGTTAATCTACCGTAGTATGCAAACAGGAGGATCGAGATTTGTGAGGCATTACTCCAGAGATGGTATATTATTTAATGGTGAAGTAAAATGTGACTTATTTACTTGTACTAGATTTAGAACTTTGACTATTTTCTATATTTAAATCTTGTAATGTAAGAATCAAGATTGGCAGTGTTTAATTTCCAATCTTTTATGTCTTCAAGTGTTAGACCATATTATTTAATCATGTATGACAATATTACCACGTTTGTTACGAGATATAATTTTTTAGAGCAATTGTCATGTGACAACCTTTTTTAAAAAAACTTCCCTTTTATTCACGTCCGGGGGCACGGCTAGTGTATACCTATATACCTAGTATTTTGTAAAGTTATAATTATGAACAATACATTTCATTCGTATGTATAGATAGCTGTATAAATTGTTATATATTATTAGTATGTATAATTCTCATTTTTTTTATAATTTTTTATTAAAAAAGAGTTAAGTATACCCATGTAAGAACAAATATACCAAAGCATCATGCGATATT
Source organism: Bassia scoparia (assembly GCA_008642245.1). NCBI lineage: Eukaryota > Viridiplantae > Streptophyta > Magnoliopsida > Caryophyllales > Amaranthaceae > Bassia > Bassia scoparia. The sequence continues at coordinate 62,738 of SNQN01001176.1, read as the reverse complement.
ATCAGAGGAAAACATATGAACAACAAATTTCATTATCAGTAGATACTTAGCGAAGTAATTAATGAAACATATAACCCAAAACAGGACCATAACCCGAACAAAGAGTCACAATATCAACTTTCATTTTTCTTCTCATCTATATGCCAATCAGTCAAACCAACGGGACATGTGACACGACAAACATTTGGCTAATAAGTAGGGCTGAACCTTTAACATGTGACACGACAAAAACCTAAATCGCCATTACCAATGTGAATTGCCAATAGTTACATTTGACAAAGATACAACACACAAGGTGCAATAGATTTGAAAAACAAAGGCCTAAAATACACCAAACCATATGGACTAGACGGGTAAGGCTAGAACCCGAAGCGCACATCATGTTCGACCAAAAAAAACCTAAACCAACGTATTGTACATATGAGTTGAGTAAGCATAAAGAAACAAGGTATGAGGTATATAGAGGGTGCGTGAATGAGAGAAAGTCAACAACTTTACTACAAAGATCCCAATTTGTACAATATACAACTACAAGGGTCACGTCACCTCAAATTCCTACCTAATTGATCATTTGTTCTTGGAACACAAGTATAGATTTTAAAATTGGTGAAACAATAGGATTGTTTTACAAGGTAACAATAYTAGTCTTCAGCAAAAATATCAAAGTAGTATTCGAAAAATCCTATAGATAACCCATAGGAGCAACAACTACAAGATCAACGTACCTCAACAATCAATGAACTTTCACTGGCATTACAATAATAGCATGAAATTATAGACCTTTCCAGACACTAACTTTAAATGCTTCTAAGGATAGTRCGTGAACATATTCACCTAGATATCTTTTAAGCAAATGCAGGACCTGCAAGTAAAATATGCATCTCCCATCAGTAAGCATGGCACGTATAAGTGTTTAATAACAAAAACTAAGGGAAAAGGTTGAAAGAAAAGTTCTCCATTAAAAGCACAAAAGACATTATATAACATAATTATGCTTCAAACAAAATACTTACATTTGCATTAACAACAAACAAAAACTCAACCACACAATTGCGTAATCAAGCAAAATTGCAAAATAACTCAATTCATAAGATATGACACTTAGTTGAAATCAAACCACAATTGATTTTCGTTTAATCAGTAACTAACACATTGACGATTCACTTAATTYCTGCATATGATCGCCTTCAAATCTTCAATGTAAAACACAACAATTGATAAATTAATTTTTTGAAAAATAAAAATCAAATCAAATATCACTTACACGCGCTTCAAACATGATCGCAAATTACTCCAAACCTTCAACGCTGCAATCAGCAAAAAACCGTCAGAACAAGCTCATCGCTCTCATAAAATGAAAACATACATCAAATTCAAACCACGAAATTGAATGCAATCAAAAACAAAAACCTTGATGAATTTAAGAGTGGAGAAGAATTCGTAGCGAAAATAGAACATTTGAGAGGAAACTGTAAAAAAATTAAATATAGGAACCCTAAGAAAACAAAAATTTATTTCCCATGAAATAAAATTTCCCACGGGAATTAACTTCATATGGTAACAAAAGAAGCTCTAAGCTTATGACCCATACACCATTAACTAACGCCATTAATACCTATATATATACACCTTCATCTCAAACAAGTACGAAGCAGTATTCCGTATATTGTTTGGATTTACAAAAATCAATCTATACCCTATAAGGCCATACCACTGACCAACAAGGCAACGACAACCATCAACACTACGGAGTACATCATAATTATTTGATCCAATTATACCACTTTAAAAACAATACATATTGTTGCAAACTCCACTACCTCTAATTCTCATATACTTGAAAATAAAATAAAATAATATTAAAAAAAACTATGTGGTCAAAGGGGAAAAAACAATCTGCACAAACACATATACGTCACACATTCCAAAGATCAATATTTAATTTCTTATATAGAGTATGAACCTATTTACAAAGATCTATCAAGAAGAAAACGTTGGATTGTACGGATGAAATAAAAATATTCTTCCATAAATGAATCCCACTTCATAATCATGCAACGTACTAAAAAGCCATCCGTGGAGAAAATCTAGCATAACACAACAACACTATAAAGACAAATAAGGGCTAGTGTTCATAGTCTGCAATCATCTGGCTAAATAAGTAGGACTGAAACCTTAAACATGTGACACAACAAAAACCTAATCTCCACTTACCAATGTGAATGCCATATTTACATTTTGACATAAATACAACAGATAAGGTGCAATAGATGTTTGACCAAAACAAAGGCCTAAATACATCAAACATTTGAATAGATGGGTAAGGCTAGAACCCGAAGCGCACATCCATGTTCGACACAAAAAAACCAAAACACCTATTATCAATGTTGTTTTTCAATGTATGAACATTTCAAACTACATACAAGGTAAAATCGGCAAGACAAATTAATAGGAATCTAAGGCATAAGAGAAATAAAGGTGTGAGGTATATAGAGGGTGAAAGAGAGAAGGTCAACAACTTTACTACAAAGATCCCAATTTGTACAATATACAACTACAAGGGTCACGTCGCCTCAAATTCCTACCTAATTGATCATTTGTGCTTGGAACACAAGTATAGATTTTAAAATTGTTCAAACAATAGGATTGTTTTACAAGGTAACAATACTAGTCTTTAGCAAAAATATCAAAATAATATTAAAAAAAATCCTACAGATAACCCATAAGAGCAACAACTACAAGATCAATGTACTTCAACAATCAATGAATTTTCACTGGCATTACAATAATAGCATGAAATTACAGACCTTTCCAGACACTAACTCTTAATGCTTCTAAGGCTAGCCCGTGAACATATTCACCTAGATATCTTTTAAGCAAATGTAGGACCTGCAAGTAAAATATGCATCTCCCATCAGTAAGCATGACATGTATAAGTGTTTAATAATAACAAAAACTAAGTGGAAAAGGTTGAAAGAAAAGTTCTCCATTAAAAGCACAAAAAACATTATATAACAAAATTGAACTTCTACTTAAAATTTGCATTAACAACAAACAGAAACTCAACCACACAATTGCATAATCTGACAAAATTCCAAAATAACTCAATTCATATGATATGATACTTAGTTGAAATTAAACCACAACTGATTTTCGTTTAATTAGTAACTAACACATTGACGATTCACTTAATTACAGCATATGATTGCCTTCAAATCTTCAATGTAAAACACAACAACTAATAAATCAGTTTTTTGAAAAATAAAAATCAAATAAAATATCACTTACATGCGCTTCAAACATGATGTCAAATTACTCCAAACCTTCAACGCTGCAATCAACAAAAACCGTCAGAACAAGCTCATCGCTCTAATCAAATGAAAACTGACATCAATTTCAACCCACGAAATTGAATGCAATAAAAAACAAAAACTGTGAGTAGTGAATGGGTTGGGACACTATTTACTTTAGGAGGTTGATTAGTTATTGCTGACGTAGATCTAATTTTTTAATTTTTTTAAGTAGGGGTAATATAGTCAGTTTGCAGTAAAAATGTTACTATATATGGAAAGAAAAAAAGTGTAACATTTAAAATAAAACAACCCCGAAATAAAAAGTGTAACATCTAAATAAAAATGGAGGAAGTATTTTATAGGTACGTAGATTTATTTTGAAAAGAAATCTCTTGTTTACTCTGGCCTTTTTTGGCAAATAGAGTTTAGCTGTTAGAGTTTAGAGTTTGCGGTTAGAGTTTTACTTTTTCATTCAGTGGATTTGACTGCGGATTTGACAACTGTTTATATAAATGTGTTTGGTAACATTTAGCTGTTTAGTAAAAGCTTATAACAATTTTATGGTTTAAAATGACAATTTTAGATATTGGTGAGTAGTTTGTTTTATTTAATTTTGCTTTAAAAAAATTATTGAGTGAGGAAATATACAATCTATAAACATATATTAAAAGGAGTGCCATACAATATGGTTACGCCAGATGGACTCTTTCTAATGTGCCAAGTGTCATATGTAATTATTTCAACTTAAAATAAAAAATATTATGCAAATAAAGACTTGAATGGAGTTGAACCTATGACCGTTGAGATCAAAGGTTTGGTTTTAACTACTAATCAACAACAATATCAACAGTTATCATACCACATAAATTATAAATAAGTTTAATTTTTATTATTCTTTAAAAAAATTTAGTTACAAACTTACAACTACAAGTACTATTTTCATACTAAAAACTTTACTTACGGAGTAGCAATTAAAAATAAAAAAATACTACAAAAAAAAAAAAATCAATTATATATTCTTCGTACATATAAAACATCATTTTTTCTATTTGTTGGCCCGAGCGATAACCCGAGGCATCGCCCGGGCCAAAACACTAGTTAAACAATTTTAAATAGAGTACTATTAGTGTAGTATTGTAGTAACGATAATCAATTATTTTTCATTTTCCCCTCACACTCAATGATTAACCCTTGTCCTTTTCGTTTTCCTTCATCTTTGACCACTACCATCTCAATTTTCACTAAAAAAACTCATCTCCATAACTATTACCCCTAAAAGAAACAACTCCATCTCAATTTTCATCTCTCTCACTCCTCACTACCATCGGCAATTTAGCATCCACCATAACTATTACCCCTAAAAGAAACAACACTACCTCTTCCAGCCCATAGGTGGTTGATAGTAGATCTCAACCGTGGTGGTTTTTTCTGTTTGTGTGGATCTCGATGGCAACGATGTTTATAGAGGTAGGTATATGGAGAAGTATGGTTTTGCATTTAATTAATGGTGATGCTGAATTCAGTTTAGAATTAACAATGGGCAAATTGGTCATCAATGTTTTTGCTTTGTAAAACTCTAACCAAAAAGCTGCCCCTGCATATTGCAGCGTCTTTGTTTTGAGAGTTTTGGCCTCAAAACTCTTTTACAATCCTCTTCCCTCCAAACACTCATATTAGAGTTTAAAATGGGGTAAAAACTCTAAAAGCTCATGAAACCTCTTGTTGTCAAACGGAGCCTCTGCCTTTTTAGCTTTTTTTTGAGCTGTAGTTATTATGATTGAGTAATCTGATATTTATTTATTTTTTTTTTGTTGTTTTCTTGTTCTAGTGTTATAAAATAGACGCACGAATGTTGTAGAGCTTTTAAAATTTGGTTTACACTTCGAAAAGGAAAATTACAATATCAAATCTTATTGTGATAAGAATAATTGTGAATCCATCACGTTTTGTGTCGGAATCATGATAATTATCAATTAATTTGATATTTGTAATTTTATACATAATTCAATACTCCTTCCGATATTTAATGTTCTATCCAATTTTCTCATTTAGACGATTTTTAATGTTCTGTGCATTGTGCTTTATTCCATTTTGGAACACACTCTCTCCTACTTTTTATCCATACCTTCACTTACTTATCCCACTTTTTTTTTAATACTTTTCCCCTTTACACACACTCTCTCTTACTTTTCCCCACTTACATTATAATACATTATTCATAGTTTTTCCCTCAAATAGTAAATGCACATAACATTAAAAATCGGAGGGAGTTTTATCTTTGGGGGGGGGGGTATTTGTATAAGGGGTTTCAAGAAACAACACATGTGATGCCCTTCAATAAAGATTGTATGCCGCATGGAACAAGATGATGCGGTGTCATACTTAAAGATTCCAAAGCATACAACACACATTAATACAAAAAAGACTAAATTTTGATCTCAGAGGGGCACCACCGTACCATCTTTGATGTGTCCAAGTCTCAAATGACTAGGCACGTACACTCCATGCGGGATGCTTTAAGGGCATGTGCCTTATATACGCCTAAGGGCTAAAGAGCCACGTGCCCGTTAATGGCTAATGCCGATAATGGCAAGTGTAATAAAGACGAATTGATCTAAACCCTACGTGGGATGGGAAATTTCCCTACAAAGCTACGGGATCGTGACACATGACGCTATATGATTGGCTAAGTGATCACCCCAAAACTCTATAAATACCCCCCATGGGGGAGAGAGAAAAACAAGGTCGAATTAGCATTTAATGCACTAAGCAAGACATTAAGTCACACTTAATTACAATTAGCATTACTTATTTACTCCTCCTAAACAATTAGCATTACTTATTTACTCCTCCTAAACATTAATCCTATAAGGGTTATCCTCCTTTGTGTAGGTACCCAAAAGTGTGAAGGAGGTGACGGATCAATACATTGGACAACGGTCACCAGCTTTGGTAGCATAGAGAGGCCGCCTACTTACCTCACGCATTTACGAGTGATACTGTCCAGTGAGCTAAGGGCAACAGTTGGCGCCGTCTGTAGGACATAGGCAATTCAATATGGCTGAAGATGGAAATGGCAAAGAGCATAGGGCATCTAATGTAGCAGATGGATCAAAGATCCAAAGCAAAAAAAAAAAAACAGAAATTGATCAGAATAAACAGGTCGAGGGTGATGGTCTCAGTAAGCTCCAAGGGGCTAAGGGCTCCGCACAATCGATCAATAATCAGATGTAGTCGTTGTTCGAAGATGAGGTCGCTTAAGAGTCTAATTCCAACGAGGACGAGGGCTTGGATCTGAATGAGGAGGATAATGGTAACTCGCACTATATTACTCAAGAAATGTTAGAGGAAAGATTCGTGAGTAGGGAAGCGATGAGAGAGAGGAAATTGAAAAAGTATTTGGAGAACTACGGGGATTCCACGCTGGCCTAAAGAAAGAAAATGCCGCACTTAAAGTAGCAAAGGAAAAGGCAAAGAAGGAAAAGCGCCTGGCTGAGGCTAAGTTGGGAAAGAAATAAGATGAACCTCATAAATGGACTAAGTTCAATCCCAGGAATTGGGTTACCAAACAAGAAACAAAAGAAGTGGATGAATTTGACATCCAAATCACTAAGTTCAATCCGTTGAGAGTCAAGTCGACCACTCAGAAACCTTTGAAACTCAAGACTATTAGTCATAGCCGTCCAGAAGTGACCACCACAAAGGAAGCGCCTAAACGGGTGGAACTTAAAAAGCCTCAGCGATTTATCAACAAGTTGAAGATGATGTTGAAACTTCTCAAAGTGGTGTCCGGGGACTCATTGAGGAAAAGAAAGCAAAGTCAGGCAAGAATGATGCAAGAAGAACTCTGGAATGCAAACGTTTAAAGTGTCGTCTACAAGAGTTACAAGAGTTAGACAATTCAAAGGATCACTCCACTGCAGAGTCGACTCCGGTTTGTTCAGATGTTTCTCATTCACTAAGAGAGCCTTATATACTCCGGGATTATGGAAGGTACCTTGCTGGGGGTGCCTATGGAATGAGTTGCCAGCTCCACGAGCAGCTACGTTCCACTTCGTTGGCCCAGAGTACTCCGTTCTCGGCAGCTACTATGCTAGCTCCTCGACTCCCTAAAGTCAATTGTCCCTCGATAGAGGCATACGATGATAAAGGAGACCCTGATGACCATTTGGCCATGTATAAGCACTTGATGCTTACGACCCAGGCTGACGATGCCACTTGGTGTAGATACTTTCCCGCAACCCTCAAGGGAGTTACCCAAAAATGGTTCAGTGGATCATCGGATGGTTGCATTAACAATTTTTCTGAGCTATGCATCCTCTTCCAGCATCATTTTATGGCAAATCGCCAAGAGAGGAAGTGAGTATGCATTTGGGGGAGATCTTCCAACTAGAGAACGCGAGTTTAAGAAGTTATGTCAGAAGATTCAACAATGAAACTTTGGAAATACCAGGCTTAATAGAAGCGAATATCAAGGACAATTTCTATAGAGGGTTACACCCGAAGAGTCACTTCAAGTTCATACTGGTTAGAAAGAAGTGTAGGACACTAAAAGAGGTGCTGGATAAGGCCGAGGACTACATGCAAGCATAAGAGATATGCACCATTGGAAAAACCAAAGACAAACAACCCCGGACTCACTCAACCTCACACAAAGATAAACACTAGAGTGATAAGAATGACAGGAAGTACTTAGGCGCATGGAACATCTCCAATGCATCTAAGAGCTTTAATGACAGAAAGAAGAAGAGATGGGAAACAGCCTGTCTCTTATACACATCTAGATGTGTATAAGAGACAGCTACATGCAAGCATAAGAGATATGCACCATTGGAAAAACCAAAGACAAACAACCCCGGACTCACTCAACCTCACACAAAGATAAACACTAGAGTGATAAGAATGACAGGAAGTACTTAGGCGCATGGAACATCTCCAATGCATCTAAGAGCTTTAATGACAGAAAGAAGAAGAGATGGGAAACAGCAGGCCCTAAGGTCGAGTACACGAAAGAACTCTATCAGGTGTATCTAGAAGCAAGAAAGTGACGATTGATGACCCACCTCCAATCAAGAAGGAAAGAGAAAAAAGAGATGAAAATAAGTTTTGCAAGTTCCAAAAGGACATTGGTCATTAGACAAGTGATTTCTTTAATTTGAAAAAGGCCTTGGACGCTCTGGCAATCAGTGGAGACTTGCCAAAACATTTGATCAAAAGTATTCAAGAAACAGAAATTTCTAAGGCTAAGAAGCCTAGAGAGACAAGCCTGCAAAGCGGAGACTCCGGTTCGGTTCACATGATCTCGGGAGGCTTTGACTCTGGTGAGACCACCATGAGAAGCCATTAAGATCGAGTGAGGAGTTTCAATATGGCCATGAAGGTCAATGTGGAAATAGAAGACAAGTTCCCTGATGTATTGGTTTGCGAAAAGGATAGGTGAGACCACTACACGATGATCCGTTGGTGGTGGAACTCAAGATAGCCGACAAGAGAGTGCGACGGATACTCATTGATCTGTCTCTTATACACATCTAGATGTGTATAAGAGACAGGCCTAGAGAGACAAGCCTGCAAAGCGGAGACTCCGGTTCGGTTCACATGATCTCGGGAGGCTTTGACTCTGGTGAGACCACCATGAGAAGCCATTAAGATCGAGTGAGGAGTTTCAATATGGCCATGAAGGTCAATGTGGAAATAGAAGACAAGTTCCCTGATGTATTGGTTTGCGAAAAGGATAGGTGAGACCACTACACGATGATCCGTTGGTGGTGGAACTCAAGATAGCCGACAAGAGAGTGCGACGGATACTCATTGATACAGGAAGCTCGTCGGACATAATCAGTTTTAAATGCTTGAATAAGTTGAAATATGATGAAGAGACACTATTGAAAGTGCAAAACCCTATCATTGGAGTTGGGGGCGGAGTGATACATCCCGTTGGGACAGTAACACTCATTCTCCGAATGGGAAGAGAAGATAAATGCAGACATATAGAGGTGAAGTTCTTGGTAGTGAGGAACTTGTCAGCATACAATGTCATACTTGGGCGACCAACTTTGAACCGAGCCAAGTGTGTCATTGTAACTCATTTGATGTTAATGAAGTTTGTCTGCGATGATGGGTTGATTGCTTCAGTCCATGGTGATCGACAACTGGCCAGAGAGTATTACTTGACCACCATCAAGCCACTTGCTGGGGGCAAAGATAAGAATAAAGCAATCGACTTAGAAGAAAAACAACCATTGAAAAAATGAAAATCAGGTGAGGTAATGATGGTCCATGGGATTCATCAAGAGATGATGGTTGTACACGGCCTTATTCAAGCTACATCCAAGCCACAATCGGGAAAGGAGATACCCAAGGACTTTGTCTTAGACTATTCTTAGCTTGATTGCACAGTTAAAGTAGGGCAAGTTCAACAGGGAGTTACTGGACATTTTGCCTCTATCTCTCATTCATAAGCTAATGGGCAGGTCGAAGCCTTCAACAAAATTATTTGCAATGGCATTAAAAGGAAGTTGGATAATGCCAAAGGACTTTGGGTTAAGGAACTATACAATGTGCTCTAGTCCATACGAACAACGACGAAGAACTCGACTGGAGAATCACCATTGCCTATTGAGGTCATGGAGCCTACCCTAAGAGTTATGATGTACGATGAAGAAGCCAATGCAATGACTATAAGACACATCTTGGACCTTTTGCCTGAGACAACGGGCAATGCTTTGCTAAGACAATAAATTTATATGTTACGAATGACTCGAGAATTCAACAAGAGGGTGTCTCATAGGCCATTGAAGATAGGCGACTGGGTTTTGCGAAAAAGGGAAGCCCAAGGCAGAGCCAAGGAACATTGCAAGCTTACCCCAAATCGGAAGGGTTCATATTGGATCTGTGAAGTACTAAGGGAAGGTACCTACAAGCTTGAGAACTCTCAAGGATAGAGGCTGCCTAGGGCATGGAATGTGGACAACCTAAAGAAATATTATATTTAGGTAAATTGGAAGCTACAATGCATTTTGCATGAAACGAAGATGTAATCAAGTGGCCACAGACGAAATGAAATCAGCTAAATATAATTATATATAATATATATATATATATATAGTATATTATTAATATATATATTATATAATATATATATATATTATTATATATTATATTTGTTATATATTATATTATATATATATTATATATATACTAGATATATATAGTTATATATATATAGAGTGATATATATATTAATATATAAATATTATTAATATATTTAATAGTGATATTGCTCATTTTAGGATTATATTCTCTCCGTGTTCAATAGAGTGTGAAGCACACTTGGACAGGAAAAGTGCCAATGGTACTCGGCTTTAAGAAAGGCTGGTATCCCACCTGTAACCCTAGAAAGGGTATAGGCGGTAGTCCAAGTGTGATTCCCACTCTAATAATTAAGTCCCAGGTGCTCTCTAGTTAAAGGCAACATAAGAAAGTCCAAAAGCGTATAACGTAGGAAATTTCAAATATTCTCCTAAGTGAACAAAATGCTAACTACTATGGGTGAGAATTGGTCTGGGCTGTTCGTGAACAGTTCAGGCTCGGCTCGGTCAAAGCTCGGCTCGTTAGAGTTTGGGCTCGGCTTGAAAGCTTAACGAACAAAGCTGAGTTAGACTTGGCTCGGCTCGAAAGCCCTTGAACAGGCTCGTTAAGATTTGTAACTATTATAAGCTGTGACCCTATAGGGCAACACGAGGGAATCCCTAAGTGCGCTACACACGGGAGTCCTATAGCCGAAAGACCTTCCGAGCATCTTTATGGTCGGTCGTTGATTAATGACCTTTTGAGGCAACATCAGAGGCTCGAGTGCAAAGACACTCGGCGTCCTGTCCAGGCAGTTGGCCAATACTTTGCCTGATATACAAATGAATCCTGCCATAGGGAAGTTCAACTGTTTAAATATGGAAACATCACTTTAAACGCCTAAACTTACGACTCAATCGGTGAACGCAAAATGACTAATGGTTGAAATTCTGAAAATAACCAAAGTCAACTGAGCGACCAATAACTCTAAGTTAAAGGTTAATAGGTCAATAATAGCCGGATATTCAAAGAACTATTGGTTCGTGAAAAATCGAATAATCGATAAAGGATAAAAGTTATTCGGCGGCCAAAGACCTTAGAAAAATTCGACGAAGATAGCTTAGTATGTTCGAGGGCAATCAACAGAGATTGATTGACTCGGCCCTCCTATTGAGCCCCGAGTCAATCAATTGTAGAAATATGTGAACTTCCTGACCTATCTTCTGCATTCGATATGAAGCAATAAAAGAAAAAAAAGTGACTAAGAATTACTCAAAAATGCCGACCATTGACATGCATTTTAAAATTTCATTAATCATTTGAGGTGAAAGTGCAACCGAGATGGCACTCGGCAATCAAAAGTATTCTAAGATAAAGTTAGGAAAAAATGTCGATTACATCAATATTTGAAAAACAAAAACAAAAAGGCCAAGTACGGAGGCTAACGACTTCTGGAAAAAGGGATTACTGTTGCTCATCGGGACCCTACTACTCATCATCTTCTCGAGCCGGGGAGTCCTCTTTGGTTGGGAGGAAGTGTTCAAACTTCATCTCCGGCTTCAGTTCAGGCTTTTTGTCGGTCTTCTCCCACAAGTACATCCTCTTGGCATACTTTGCTCTTTCGACGATGAAGTCAGCAGGAACAATGTCGATGCCGGTCAAGGGCCAAGCCTTGGGTAAGATGTCGAAGACGGCTTGAGTTCCCACTTGGTAGCCATCCTTCTTCGATTGGGCAGCTAATTTTTTGGCTTCCTCGGCCTTGTCATTCGCTTCTTGTAGTTGTTTGGCCAGGATGTCAATTGTACTTTCTAGCTCATCACGGACCTCCTTGACTCGGTTCTCCAGAGCCTGAGCATGTTCGGCCTCAAACTCGTCGTTCAGCGCTTCCTTCAGCTTTTTCTTCTCCTCGACCAGTTTTGCATTAGCAGCCTCGACCTCTTGAGTTTTCCGAATGTAGCCGAACAGGGCAACTTGATACGAGTTGGTGTAGTCATGGACAATCCGAGCAAGTTTCCTATTGGCCTCTGTATTTTTCTGCTCAACGACCCTCGTCTGCTGATCGATGTGCTCATTGCAGTGTCGTTCCATAGCCTTGGCCTGTTTTTTGGCCCTGTAGTCGACCCTCATGATGCGCCGAATTGCTTCCACTCGAACCAAACCCTGCAAAGCAAACCGTCAGTCATAATAAAAGGAAAAGCCGTAGAAGCCACTTGAAATAATTAGGTGTGTTGAGTTCCTACCTTGAGTTTTGAATGATGACAAACCACTTTGAACTAAATTATATATGCAAGTTTCTGTTTGCATATGCAGGTAAAAGACACAAGTTCAAAGTTTGTAAAGATGAAGCTTATGAAGCTAAGTCTCGAAGATTACATGAAGACCAAGCATTCAAAAGACATAGATTTAGGTCTTAGTTGCAATGTAGGTATTATTTCGATTGTTTAATGCACTATAAAGGTCAATATTAGAGAGTTGAACTAGTTGGATATAATAAGAAATCTCGATTGCTTATTATATACAACTTCAAGTAAAATTGAGCTGACTGGGACAGTTTGGGAATAGTTCCAGACAAGTCCTCTCAAGTTTACTTATTAACATCTGTATTTTTGGAAAGTTTATTTCCGCATAAAATTGATCTTGAAAATAAACGGATGGTAGGGTTATTGTGCAAGAAAGTTCTTTAAGTATGGTAAGTATATTGTTAAGCTCATAACTGATTTTATTTGATTGCAAATAAAATCAGTAGATATATTTTCCGTGAAACTTTATTTTATTTCCAAAGAAAATGTATCATCGTAATCTCATGCAATATACTTACCAAAGGCTTACTTAAGAGGATTGAAATGCATACAAACCCTAACACTTTTGCACGAGCCATTTTCGAGAAATTAAATTGCAAAAGCTCTCTCTCTAAGAAAGACCTAGCATTAACACAATACTACACTTAGGTATTAATTTACTCTCATTCTAAGCATTAAGGCTATTCTGTAATTGAGAGACAAAGTGTTATCAATTGAGAAAATTGTGAGTTCAGTTTGCAAGGGAACTTGGTTAGGGATCAAGTTCATTTGAATCACCATAGTTGGTGATTGTGTAGAACTTCCATAGGTGTAAGTTGGGGATCTGTTTGTACAGAGGTGCATAATCAGATTGATTGTATTCTTTTGTCAGTCAGAGGTGATGAATAAAAGAGTGAGTGAGTGGAGGACGTAGACTTATTAGAAGTCGAACCTCGTTAAATCTTGGTGTTGTTTATTTCTTGCATTTTCTTTCCGCTGCTTAGGGACTAGTTCTTAACTGGTATCAGATAATCGAAAAATTTACAACACTCATACAATACTCAATTCACCCCCCCTCTTGAGTATAATTTGTACTTTCAATTGGTATCACAGCCTAACTTCTTGAAAGGGTAGCACCTAGAGAAGGAAGAAAAAAATGACTACTCGAGAAATGATAAATGGAAACAGATGATCAAGGTTGCCCAAGTTTAACGGAACAAACTATCCATGGTGGAAGATAGATAAGTGGCTTTTAGGGCCACTTATCGTACTCATTTAACCATCATTTAGACCTTATTTTGAGCCTAATTGTATATTTTATTCCCATTTTATGCTCATTTGCATCACAATTGACTATTTGAGCCTTAGTGAATGAAATGATGTAATTTTGATATGTTTTTAATGTTTTAGCACCTACTTTGACATTTGGTTGAGTGATTTGTAGGTCATAGACTCTTTTGAGGAGCATTGAGAGACATGGAAGGTGTCCTAGTATGTTGGAAGAAGCTTTAGGAAGGTTGGAAGGCAAAATGGATGTAATTTCCAATATCAATTTGACCTACCTTCACTATTTTGGCCATAACTTCCTTTCTACAACGAATTTTGATGCGAAACAAATTGCATTAGAAACTAGAGATACAACGCTTTCCAACCGTATACAACACGCTGATATCGGAGTTTTACATTAAAAGTTATTAGCATTTTAAAATCGAATTTGTGCGTAGGCCAAAAAGTTTTGCGCGATCGCTCAAAATTCTAAGCGACTGCTCTGTTTCTGAGCGACCACGAGCAGTGCGGGTTTTAATTCTTTTATTTTGGGCCTTTCTTTAGGAGGGATATATATATACCCTCTTTGAGAGGTTTTTCACACATTCTCATTTTCTTAGTTTTAGGTTTAGATTAGAATTAGCTTAGGGTTTAGAGAGAGAAATTAGCTTTTAATTGCAATTTTCATTCAATCAAGTTCTTCATTTTGGTAATCAATCTCAACCTTCTCTTTTGTTTTCTTTTATTGTTTTCTTGTTTTCGTACTTGCTTTGCTTAGAATTGCTATTAGTTTTGAGTTTGCTTATTTCTTATTAATCTTAGTTTTAATTAACTTCTCAAGCATGTTTAGTGTTAGATGGTTGTTTATTTCTAGTTTATTGCTTTTCCAATCATGAATAGTGGGTAGTTTTGTTTTCTAAGGTTTATGTGATGAAACCCCCAAATTTATTTGGGGCTTTTGACTTGCTAGCTTAATGGAATAAGGGGAGAATAGTTGGGAGTGTTGTGAAGCTTGGGATGAACTTTTGATCAAGGTTTGACTCCTTGTATTTGTGATCTCACTATACTTTGTCTATGGGTGTTAGGAGATTTCATTTCACACCTCTAAATTATGGATTTGAAATTTCCTTGAGAAAGGAATTCAGGTTTTGGTTTGTGAGGCCTTAAGGGATACTCCCCAAGCTTGGTTTTAAACTCAAGCTCTTGATTGGGGCCCTAGCGGGTCGGCAAGAGCAATTGTGTGAGTAATCCTTCTTCTCGATTTTCATTAGATCTAGCAAGTCAATTCCTCGTTCAATCTAAGGTTTCGGATCATGCTCTCTAGATATTTTTATAGCATTTGATTTCACTTTGCCTTGTAGTTTCTTCTTAGTTGTTAATTTGAAAACATTCAAAATACTCGAGATCCTCGATTATGTGATTGAAATAATCTACGTTGTTCCTCGTGTTCGATCCCCCTATACTACAGCTTAGGGGTTATTTGATAGGACCTAAAACCCCTCATCAAATTGACGCCGTTGCCGGGGAACAACGGTCTAGATTGTTTCAATTGTTTAATTGAGTTATTGCTTTCATTTTACTTTTCTACTTTTATTTTTCACTAGTCATTGCTAGCACTCTGCCTAGCTATGGATTTGCAAGAAGTTTGTTATTGAGGAGCATTTTCAAGAATGGCTAGTTTCTCAATTCCACAATTTGAGAACGAGGCATTTTGGAGGTATTTTAGTAGAGTGCAAGAATCACTTCCATTCGACTGTAGGTGTGAGCTATGGGAAACTTGCGAAGTGATTTATGCTGGGTTGAACGACTACACAAGGGACATAGTTGAGGGTCATTACAATGGGGAGTTTCGAGCTATTTGCTTAGGTGAGGCTTGGGACTTCTACAATTGGCTTGCCCAAGATATGTATGAATGGAACATGGGTACCCATTATTTCCAAGTTCAACTCAACTTTGGTATGTCTCCTCCCTTTTCTCCTAATTGTAATGATGTGAATTTGAATTCTCCTTCTCACGATTTCATGCATTACAATAAAGATTTTCACGTTTCCAATGATGATGATTGCTATGATCCTTCCTGAGCTTGGTGAATTTTTAAATACACCTCTTTGTGTTCTTTTGAATGAGTGTAGTCCTAAATTAGTTAAGGGTTACAATAACTTGTTTTACAATTGTTGTGAGGCGCATGATTGTCTCCCTAAGGGAGGGAAAGGAAGGAAAGCACTTTTTGAGAAAATGAAAAATTAATAAAGACACGTGAACTTCTTGAAACTTGCTTAGAGGATGAATCTTTTCTCATGTAATTTAGGTTTGGGTGTGGTGGTTCGGTTCAAGAGGAGAAAAATATTGATTTTAAGGAGGATTTTAAATCCTTTGAATCTGTTTTTGAATCCAACTCTCCTATGGAACCCACTTCTCCTTTCCTTCCTTCTGCACCTAATTCATCCTTTGATCATGAATCACTTGAGGGAGAATGAAAAGGATTTATTGTCTAATACTGATGAGGTTTTTACATCTTTTGATGGTGATGTTGTTGAGTATGGAGAAACACTTGAGGGTTTGAATGAATGTGCTGGTGACAAAACCCATAGTTAGTACTCTAGTGATAGTAAGGATGAAGAGTCTTGTTTAGAACATCAAATTGCTCCCCCTCATGACTCACTTGTTGATCCTAATGTAGCGATGGTGTATAGTAATGACAATGCTTCTTTCTTTTCTTCTTCTTATTTTCTTAATTTTTCTTTTCTTTTTTCTCATTTATTACAATTTTCATCATGTAGGCATAGAGTCCTTTTGCACTATGTGCATCTTTCACTCTTGTCTCTTGCCTATGTGATGTACCTTGAGTCGTGTGCTAGTGCATATGACAAACTTTTGCGATCATTAAGGTGTTATTTAATAGACAACACCTTTATGTCTTGTAAATCTGTCTCTTATACACATCTAGATGTGTATAAGAGACAGGTTTTAATTAACTTGTCAAGCATGTTTAGTGTTAGATGGTTGTTTATTTCTTGTTTATTGCTTTTCCAATCATGAATAGTGGGTAGTTTTGTTTTCTAGGGTTTATGTGATGAAACCCCCAAATTGATTTGGGGCTTTTGACTTGCTAGCTTAATGGAATAAGGGGAGAATAGTTGGGAGTGTTGTGAAGCTTGGATAAACTTTTGATCAAGGTTTGACTCCTTGTATTTGTGATCTCACTATACTTTGTCTATGGGTGTTAGGAGATTTCATTTCACACCTCTAAATTATGG